>WIGM01001112.1:0-12944 GCA_014235935.1 Colletotrichum musicola
GCGTAGATGAGCTCGCTGTCGACGACCCAGAGGGCCTGGGCGAAGGTGTCGGTGACGTTGGGCTGGCCGGAGCAGGAGACGGAGTTGAACTCGCCGATGTTCCAGCTCTTGCCGACGTCGAGCGCCGCGCGGGCCGAGGGGTAGATCTCCTCGTCGCAGTAGCGCACCAGCTCCGTGTGGTTGAGGATGTTCTCGATGGTCGCCCTTGCGGCGCGGGCGGGGTCGCAGGTCGAGAAGGCGTAGGAGTGGATCGAGTAGACGCCGACTTGGTGCTCCGAGTCCACGCCGGCCGGGATGAGCGCGATGGGTCGGACCTCGAGGCCCGAGTCGTCGGTCGTGGCGGATGATGCCCACCATCGCTCGCTCGTAAGGTCGATACCCGTGGCGTTGACTGCCTCGTCGATGTCGTGAGTGTATTCCTTCCATTGCTTCACATACGCCTCCGTGGAGAACTCCCAACGAGACGATTCGTAGTTGGTCGGCTCGTTGCCTAGCTCAAAGTACGCAATCCTGTCGGCTTGGTATGTGGTGGACGCAACGGCCAGGTCCCGGGCGATCTCCAGACTCTCGTTTCCGAAGTTGAGCGTCGAGATGAACCGCGTGCCTTCGGGGAAGTTGTCCCAGCTCTTGTAGTAGCCGGGGCCAACTGTCGTTCGCCACACGCCACCTTCCTTGCTGGTCGTCCGGACTGAATCCACGC
Organism: Colletotrichum musicola; assembly: GCA_014235935.1. Lineage (NCBI taxonomy): Eukaryota > Fungi > Ascomycota > Sordariomycetes > Glomerellales > Glomerellaceae > Colletotrichum > Colletotrichum musicola. The sequence goes on from WIGM01001112.1 coordinate 701, forward strand.
CCTCGGGATCGAAGATCATGCTGTCCATGGTGATGCCGCCGGGCCGAATGATGGGGAATCCGCCATGTTCGTGGATTCGGTCGAGGAGGCCGAACGTGAGGTTGTTCGGGGTGGTGGCGTTGCCGAAGAACTCGACCCAGAACGCCGGCTCGAACGAGAAGGAGGCGAACGAGTTGCTGTGAGGGATAGAAGCACCGGCGGCTGTCTTAGGGGCGCTCAGCTTGAAGGCCTCAGTATTAGACGAACTCGCCGCAGGGTACGCCGGTGCGGACCGAGCCGCAAGCAGTGCTGTTGCTGCCCAAAGGAGACCCATGGTAAGTTTCGAAGTGGTTCGAGGACTGTGTAACCCTTTGATGAAGGATGCCGATGAAGAGGCTAAAATGCTCAACCATCCTTACCATCGGGACCCTTTATACAGTCTCATTGAAGGATGCCAACACGGAGAAACCGTTACCGGTGGCGTGTCATTGAGTTGATGATGTTATCGTGTCTTGGGTAACCAAATTAATGGACTCATAATCACCTCAAACCTCGCTTCTCCGACCAAGCGCGCCTATCAAGAATTGTGGTAATGCGAGAGAATGGTAACCTCTGTTGATGATCGTTGCATTCTTGGATGGGACCAAGGCATTGGCCGGCCAACCAAGCACACCGATTGGAGCGGATCTGTGGATGGAGGCAAAATCGCGGGGAAGCGGGGGTTGCTCATCCCAGCGACCCCAGATTGCGCGCGACATCAGGGCGGGGTGATCGGGTGACCCGGAGCCGGAAGTTGAGACCTGTCAAAAGTTTTCAACTTGTTCCGAACGGCAACAGTTGCCAAAGTTTGTCCGTTCGGAACATGGTCTTGTATCTGCCCTTTGTTACCCATGTGACCAACCGTTGCTGGAGCGAGGAGATTGCTTCCTATTTCTCAAGACGTAGTAGAGTAGCTGCCAAGATCAGCCGAAGGAAAACGAGTCGCGGAGAGGGAAACGCGAACATGGCGAGAGTTTCTCTCAGCACGACAAGTCGACTTTAGAGACCTGAAAGAGTATGACGAAGAGAGTTGCCAATATGCCAAGCACTATACACTAGTTCAGAGATAGTCCTCGTGTAGAGCTGTAACTATAGAGTCGTATCCGCTGGTGAATTGAAGAACACCTTGGCGAATCATATCCCAGAGCTTTCACCAACCCGTGTGCAATCCTAACTGGTATTGTCTCCTGCGATCTCGCCCACTTCGAAACCCATTTTTGGTAAGCAAGCCAGCTCGACCATGAAACTATTGGTTCCACTTCATCGTCTTCTCGCATCCGGTGCTATTCAGCGAGTCCAGCTGTGTGTTCTGTCCGTCCCTGTTATTTCTAGTTGTTTAAAAAGTGAGAATGGGAGATTATGCTTCTTGTGCTATAAGCGGGTAGGTGGTCCAAGGATGGGTTAAGGACGTAGTATAGCCACATTTGCGTGGCGCCAAGAGCTTGTTGCAGTGAGTATATCCATCCAATAATAATAACCGCCAGTGCAGCAGTGACATGTCTTCCATCTGTGCGGGATGAGCTTTTGGCAATCAACATCTATTGGCAATATCCAAGGGGAAGCTTTCCACGACCACCACTGACACTCATTTGCGTTGGCAACAAAAGCAACTATTAGTTTGAAACAGCGGTACATTCAAGGGTGATATTGTCCATTATCTCAATATTGTACCCTCATAGGCAGTTTCCTAAGATCACCCCTTCATTCTCAGACAGCCACACTGAGCGGGAGCCACCATCCATGTTATGAAACAGGCGGTTACAGAAAGAGATGCAATGTTCCTCACTGATTATTGATCGCCGAGGTAGAAGTTGTAATCATTTACCTACTTTCGTAGATTCGTCCAAAGCCTCAATATTTGTCGGGCTGAGACACAATCCGAAATCTCGGGAACCCGAGCCGAAAACCAGGATCGCCGCCCTTCTTCTCGGAATTCCCCCGCACAAGCAGCCCGGCATATTCAGCCACAGCGCGCCAGAGATAAGACGCTAATGAAGGGGTTACCCCAACAAGCAATCGCTGACACGACACGTCTGACCTCGGTATACGATCTCGTTGGTCGGTCGACGCAAGGGGGCGCGGCTTGTTACGGCCTTTCGGTGACATCTCGAATGCAGCACGCGGCGCGGTCGGATCTTGATAAGAGCAATGCGGGGAAAGCTCCTGCACGATCCACACCCTCAATCCTCCCTCCAACACAAACCTCGCCGATATCAACTCTCTTCTCAAGCTCAGATCGGTGTTCTAATCGCCGTCTTGTTCCCGATAATCTCGTTGCTACCCTTAGATAGGCTACGCAGCCGAGAACGAACTCATTAAAACCGTGCAGCCCCCGGCAACGGAAGCTGATCTCGCCGATTCTCTCTGCTACCCAACGGCACCAAACCACGACTAGGTGCCTATCATTGGCTAGCAATTCTCATCGACAACATTGACGACAACTCTTAGTAGCACCCGATTATGGCAACCATTGTCGAGAAACGCAACGGCCAGACCATCTATCGGTCACCCAACACCATCGACATCCCCTCGGTAGACCTATTGACATTCCTGTTCGGTATGTGGTACCAGGACAAGATACATCCTCTTGCCTCATTCAGCATCGTCTGATCGGTAATTCTAACGGACGCGGCAGACTCGCCAAATGAGAGACTCAAGGGTGACACAGTGCTCCACGCCGAGGCCGCAGATCCGTCAAAGCTCATCACCAGAGACCGTTTGGTCACCTGCCTCAAGCAGCTGTCACACACGCTGCGACACCGATATGGAATCAAGAGAGGAGATGCCGTGCAGGTAGTTTTCACCGGGCATTACATGGCCCCCGTCGTGTTCCACGGCATCATGGGCGCCGGTGGCTCGGTCGCCGCCTCGACGCCGTCATCCTCACCCCCGGAGATTGCCCGCCAGATCAAGCTCACCGAGAGCAAGATGATAATCTGCAGTCCCGACCTCAAGGCCCTGGCGGCCGCCGGCGGTTCCGCGGCCGGGCTCCACGACGACCGCATCCTGTATATCGGCGACAGCCACGAATTCCAGCTATTCGAGGCCAAGACCGACAAGCAGGTGTCGCTGTCGAAGGAAGGGATGGAGTGGGAGCGCGTCACGGACCGAGAAACTCTGGAAAACACAGTCGGCTGCTACATCTATAGCAGCGGCACGACGGGCGTGCCGAAAGCGGTCAAGATCTCGCACACGAACATGATCGCCCAGACGTTGCTCATCTCGACCCCGACGATCGAGTACTACAAGACGCACCCCAAGATTCCCTTCATCACGCTGGCACACCTGCCGGCGGCGCACGTCTCGGGCCTGCAGGCCTACATCATGAACCAGACGTACATGGGCGGCGTGGTGTACTGGATGAAGAAGTTCGAGTTCGGCAAGTTCCTCGAGTACAGCAAGAAGTACAAGATCACATCCTTCTTCAGCGTGCCGCCCATCTACCTCATGATCGCCAAGTCGCCGCTCGTCACGGACCAGTTCGACCACGTGCAGTACGCGCTCACGGGGGCAGCGGCGCTGGGCAGGGACACTCAAGCAGCGGCGCAGAAGAAGCTAGGCAAGGGCAAGGCCATCCTCGGGCAGACGTGGGGCCTCAGTGAGACCACGGGTGGCTTCACGATCCTCCCTCGGCACCTCAACGACGACACGGGCAGTGTTTCGATGATCGTGGCCAACTGCGAGGCGCGGCTCGTGAACGAGGACGGCAAGGACGTGGAGGTGGGCGAGGCGGGCGAGATGTGGTGCCGCGGGCCCATCGTCACGAAGGGGTACTACAAGAATGACCAGGCGAACAAGGAGGCTTTCGTGGACGGCTGGTTCTGCACCGGCGACAGGCTTTCGTTCAAGGACGGCAAGTTCTATTTCGTCGACCGGAAGAAGGTTCGTGAGGCGATTCGCTATCTGGTGTCCCGTCGACTGACAACTCGCAGGAGCTCATCAAGTACAAGGGGTTCCAAGTAGCTCCGGCCGAGCTTGAGGCCCTTCTCGTCACGCACCCGAAGATCCAAGACGCGGCGGTGATTGGTATCGACGGCGAGGGAACAGAGCTCCCAAGGTGAGAATGAGACCCTTTATCTGAATCGACGATAGATGGGACGCTGATATGACGTAACAGAGCCTACGTAGTTGCCGACAAGAAGCAAATCTCGGCGGACGAGATCGCAAAGTGGGTCGCCGGGCAGGTTGCCAGCTATAAGAAGCTGCGAGGTGGTGTGATTTTCATCGACGCCATCCCCAAGAGCCCGTCAGGCAAGCTGCTCCGGAAAGAGTTGCGAGCTCTCGTCAAGAGGGAGACGTCTGCCAAGCTGTGAAGAGCCTGGGGTCCAACCAACTCTATATAGTCCGGCCGTCTCGTAATAGATCGGATATCTTCCAATCATGATGACTCCAGGCAAAAGCATTGACCTGACAGCCAAGACACGTTCTACGGAACTCGGGACAAAGACCCTGCACACCAGCCGCAACGCTTGTCCGGAGACCTCTGTAAAACGGTTTTCAGGACCGACATCCTTATCTACTCGGGCGTGGCACATCCTGGACGTAAGCCAACGCTTTAGCCCTATCGGGCGGGTGCAGAAACATACCCCTGGCTAGGTCAAGATGTTACGGGGCCGCAGTTCTTGGCGGGTTGAAGGCAGCAGTTTAGAGGGTTCACTGAAGGTTCATCGGATTCCCATCGATTTGAACGACGAGTTTCCCCCAGGAGCCTGGCAAAATATGCCACAAGTCATAGAAAATAACATGAAATCTTTCACTCTGTAAAGACTACAGAACTGTGCTGATAATGTATGCCCACGGCAAAGCTCGTCGGAGGAGGACCGCAGAAATTTAAGCATGATCATGTGGGGATGGGTTCAGCTCATTTCCTTGACCCCTGCCGAGAACCGTTCAGCGATTCCCATTGGGGTGTTGGGTCCTGGGAGTAAACATCGAATGTCACGACGAGAAGTTGCGCTAGCCGCATTTCTACTCAAGTCTCCGTTCGGCGGAAGGATATAACCTCGTGTGCCCGCCCATAGGCGCGGCGTGTGACGCAACGATGAGTTCTCCCGCAACCCAGTTCACCACGACGCTACAATGCTGCATAATGCCGGCGCCGCCCGTAGGCTGCTCGTTCTATCTTTAGCAATTGCCAGAGGTAAGTCGGACTTCTAACCTTCAGTTACATGCATCTGTACGAGACAATAGCTAACCGCCCACGTCATACTCAGGGGTCCTCGGACAATCATGCAGCGGCTTCAACATCACCTCGGACGAATCGGCCGAAGCGGCGCGGCGGTGCCCCGATATCAACGGCAGTGTCATGATCTTTCCTGACAACGTCACGGAGGTCAACCTCGATGGCGTCGAAAATATCAACGGCAGTTTGTTCATGTATATCGGCTGCGATTCATGGACGAATGAGAACTGCACCCAGAGACATTGGCTCCAGTCCGTGAGCTCCGCCACGCTGAAGACTGTCAACGGGAGCTTCGAGTTCGGCCAGAACGACAACATCTCCACCATCTCGTTCCCCAAGCTCACTTCTGTTGAGGGGTGGGTTCGATTGGAGTTGGACTACCTCGAGCACCTCGACATCACCAGTCTAGAGACGGTCGGGGCCCTCAATCTCAGGGCCCCAAGGTTAGCAACCATAGAGCACGAGCACCTCCGCAACGCCACCGGCGGGTTTATTACAATCGGGGCCACGAGCCTCGAGTCCGTCGACAGCTTCATCCGATCGCCCATGGACCTCGTACGACTCAAGATCGAGATTTCTCTGAAGCTCAAACAAATCACCCTCGGCATATCCAGCGCCCTCGAGGTCTATATCGCAGGCAGATACAGCTGGCACTCCGACGGCGGTGACATAATAGAGGACAGCGAGTCGGGTGGCGCCAAGCTCACCCTGGGCGGCCCCGAGACCACGGAGATGCGCATCAAGAGACTCACCATCCTGAACTCGACGGCAGCCATAGAGCGGGCGCCGGGCCTGATGACTCTGGAAGTAGACACTTTACGGCTCGAAGGCAACTACTTCATGGAACACCTCGCCTTGCCATTCGACAAGCTGAAGGATGCTTACCTCGAGGGGGGACCAGCGTTAAAATGGCTGTCCAACATCCCCCAGGCAGTTGACTGGGATAGTTTCTATTATCTCACCATCAAGGACATGCCGGCGCTGAACCTCTCGTCTGAGTACATGATCGACGGCAAGGGCGACCTAGTCAGATCGTGGTACTGGCCTCGGAGCGGGATGGGAGAGATCGACCTTTCTGCCAGCATGACGAACCACTTTTTGTGAGAAGCTCCACCCCTCCCCCTTACTCGTTCATGCCAGCGTGCGCCTTGATCAGTCTCAAGAGAGCATGCGATTCCTTCTTTGATTATTCTGTAATTGGCTAACTAGCAATAGCGACACTTTTCCCACGTCATCAAAAGGCGCATGGCTGACCATTTACAACTATGGTGCATTTGGGAACGTGGACTGCGACGCCCTAAAAGAGGGAAAAGCAGTGTACCGCTTGAAGTGCTACAACGCCAAAGAGGAGGAGGGGTCTCAATCGACGCGCCAAGCAACCATGAGTGCATGGAGTTCAATTGCACTTTGCTGCTCTGCAGTTCTCTGGGTGTCTTATTTCTAGTGTGCAATTATAATTTAGTCCCATCAATGTCGGGCTTCTTGTGCTGGGGCCTCGGAGCCTGTAAAAGACTGAAAGCGCTTTGTGGGATGATACATTAAACCGACTAGCTTGTGAAGTTCATAGGAAAACTCGACTACTAAATCGACTAGCCTGTGGAGCGTCCTTAACACATCAAACTAACGACCTAACGATCCCGTTAGCTCTCCTTGACGCTAGGATCTTCCCCTTTTACCTCCGACTACTCCCTTGACGACATCACCAACCATATTCTCCTTCTCTTCTTATTCCTCTTTTCTCTTCCCTTTTTCCTTGAGAAGTTACCCCGTGGATAAGCATTCCTCCGTTTGTTTGTTGACCAATAACACGGCTGAGACATGTCTTCCATCTTGGTAGGGTCCAATACCCCTTTACCTCCTTCTGACTCAATCGCCTCTCGACTTGAGCAGTTGCTGCTAACCAACGTTATCGACTGTATTGGTAGTAGCCTGTGGAATAACTAACCTGACTTCGACCCTACCACCGAGACCTCCCCGACGAAGGTCAGTACGAAGATTGCGTACTGCGCCTACTGCTATGTTAAGGACGGTCTCTGTGGTAAGGCTTTATTTAGTGCCTTTAAGACTTACTTCGAAGAATGGTCCGAGCCAACGATCCACGCCGCCCCCAGCACGGTGCGGGTGTACCTCCGAAACTACCTTCTATACCACGGGGTCTACATCGAGAGTAGCAAGTTCTCTAAGATTTCCTAGATGCTTAAAGCAGTCGCCGACTGTGACGACTTCCCCTTGTGGACGAGAGAGCAAATATAATAAGTAGTAAGCCGAAGTAGCGACTTTGACGATGCTATCCAAGACCCTAAGTACGTACGCAAGCTTTTGAGAAAGCCGGTTGTACTAATTATCGACGAGCTTGAGTTAATCCTTTGGCAAACTACGATAACAACACCACGTTAACAATCTATAATGTCTCCCCTGACACTGACTGGGAATCCTCTGTACTTGATAAGTGCTCCGCCCCACGCCCCCCCTCCACTGCCACCAGTAGTGGCACCTCCGGGCCCGCCTGCGACGAGCCTAGGAACGATGCTATCGCCAAAAAGCCTCACCGACTTGGCGAAGTTATATAACGACGAGATGAAGTACGGTAGAGGGAAGTACGACTTTGTTAAGTAGAAGCTTAGGATCTTTAGAGATAACTACTTTAAGGCTAGCATTACAGAACAGTAATACACAGGCACCTTCTCCCTTATACTAAAGGGACGAGCCCTCGACTTCTACTTCACCTACCTATACGACCCAATAAACCCGTACGACTTCCACACTATGGTCCTCTGTACGAAAGAGCACTTTAAGACCCGCAAGGGTGGCCAGGTATACCTTGCAGAGTAGCGATCAACAACCTTCGCCCGTATTATACAGGAGAACCCCGGGAAAAGGAAGGACGAGGCCCTTGAGATCCTGTTCAACAAGCTGGTCACTCTCCAGCGTGGTCTCTCTATGATCCACCAAGGAGACGAAGCTCTTCGCGACGCCCTTGTCGGTGCTTGCCGAGGCGTAAGGGAATGCGACTTAGCTATGTTTACCCCTGCAGCAACCTTTGAGGGCGTATGCAACCAACTTCGGTCTGCAGTTAGCCAGTCGATAGCCTCAACACACCCTCATCAGTATCTCGCTGAGCCATTATCCTCCTCTGAGGTCGGTGAGGTATACTAGACCGACCACAAGTACAACGGCCCTCACAGTGGTTTGCGGGACTACCGCGGTAGACCTCGAGGGCGTTTCAAGAGCGGCCCTCGACAACTTCCCCACGGCCCCAAGAGGTGCTTCATATGCAAGAGGGTCGGCTGCTGGTCGACCAAGCACCCCCGGGACGAACAGCGCAAGTCGTACGAAGGCTTCAAATCAACCTATACAATCCAAGATACGTCGGAACCGGCCTATAACTAACTTCTCGCTTGGTATGAGGGCATTGAGGGACTTGACGACAAGAATGGAAACGATATACCTCTTGAGCAATACTTTCATGTCCTCAACGACAACGAGGACGACGACGATGAGGGCAACGCATTCTTTACCACCTTCTTTGTATTGGAGCCCATCCCCGTCGATGGTAACAAGATCCTTGACATCCTCGCTAACCAGGCTGTCTCCCACGCGTTGACAAGACAAGACCCCTTTTAACAGGGCAAAACGAGCGATGCCTATACTTGTGAGGACCGATACTCCTCTGCAGTCTTCTAAGGTATTATGCTAGACTCTGGAGCCGCCAAATTCTCTACTGCCGGATATCCGCAGTTCCTAGCGTTACAACGGTCTCTATTCCCATCGCTTTAGATCGACACTAGCGATGCCGGCGACGTATCTATTTGCTTCGGAGACAACACTCCGGTACTGTCCCTCGGCACTACGGAGATCTGTTTACCTTTTGGCCCCGTTAGATTCCACGTGATGCCGACTAATACGCCATTTTTGCTATCTCTCGCAGATATGGGCCGACTTGGCCTCGTTTTTGACAACGTACGTAACGAACTTCGTAAAGGTACTACTATGGTCCCTATCTTGTGTAAATGGGGTCATCTATGGATGCTGTTCGATAAGGAGGAAGCCGTCGCTTTTTGTCACCTGACAGAAGTCGAACTACGACGTCTCCATCGTCGCTTTGGCCACCCTTCTGTCTAACGTCTCTATAACGTCCTATAAAAGGCTGGATACCCCGTTGAGATACAGGCCCTGGAAGCGTTAACCAAGATATGTCACCGTTACCAACTTCATGCTGGAGCCCCTTCCCGCTTCAGGTTCACCCTTAAGGACGACTACTAGTTTAACTACGAGATTATCGTTGATATTATGTATATTGATGGTAACCGCCCCGTACTCCACGCTGTTAACACTACTACTGCGTTCAACGCGGCACACTTCCTCTCAGATATTTTGGTAAAAATAACGTAGGAGACCTTAAAGTTCTGCTAGATCGATACGTACTAAGGTCCCCCGGATATTGTGGTTACTGATGCTGGTACGAACTTCTGATTAAGGGAGTTCCGGAGTGCAGCCCGTGACATGGCTATCGAAGTCAAGGAAGTCCTAATCGAAACCCACCACAGTATCGGTAAAGTGGAACGATACTATACCGTACTCCGGCGTGCGTACAACATCATCCGGGCGGAAGACCCCGATGCAAGCCCGGAAGCAGCCCTTCAAGCCGCCGTTAAGACCGTGAACGACACGGCCGGACCTAATGGCATCGTGCCTACGCTCCTCGTCTTCGGAGCGTACCCCCGGATAACCGACGATTCAGCCCCATCTCCGTCTATGTATGCCAGGGCCTGTGCAATTAAGAAGGCCTCCGAGGAGGTCCGCCGTCTTTATGCTTAGAGGCAAATCAACGACGCTCTTAATGCCCATAACGGCCCTGACACTTCCACAGCCCTTCGTCTTCCGATCCAATCCAAGGTCAGGGTTTGGCGTGAGAAAGGAGGATAGTAAGGGCTATATATGTTGCTGGCGATTGACGGCGAGGACTGTACGTTGGACATGCCCCGAAGCCCGAGGACCTTCCGATCCATAGTAGTTAAGCCATACTTCGAAGACACGAACGAGGAGCCGGTGCCTCCCCTTTGTACTCCCGAGGTTACCCAGGACGAGATTGTTATTACAACTGAGGAAGCCCCTGGTATTGTACCACTGGCTACTGCCCCCCCTACAAGAAGAGGCCGCGGCCGTCCTCACAAGAATCCTCTAGCCACAGCATACTTGACGGCCAAAGAAGAGTCTAATCTTGCTCTTACTGTCAAGCTAAGAGCTAAAGGAGTAATTACGACCCCGGGTAAACCATTTAAGGAATCAACTACTCAAGAGATTGCTATGCTACAAGCCAGAGGTGTGTTCGACATCTTGCCGTACGACGAGAGAACCCATGGCAGTATTCGGACATTTAAGTCCCGTATTGTTAACGAAATTAAGGCTAAGAATAGCGACAAGCCCTACGAAAAGTTAAGACTTATAATCTAAGGCTATACTAATAATAGCAAGGCTGTGATTCTAATGCAGTCCCCTACGATCTAATGGGCTAGTTAACGACTAATCCTTATCCTTATACTGTTGTTATTAAAAAGGGGTATGAGTCTCTGGTTAGGAGATATTACCCAGGCCTATACTTAATCAGCTACTCCCCTGAACTGGACTATCCTTGTACACCTACCTATTCAGATTCGCGAGCAATACCCTCCCAGTTTGATTATACTTGTAAAAAGGCCCCTCTATGGCATTACAGAGGCTAGCACCCATTAGTGAGCAACGTACAACCGCCATCATAGATAGAAGCTCTAGATAGTTTTATCTACGTACGACCGTGCCTCCTTATCTCCACTGATAGTAGCGACGACTTTGCCGTCGTGGGTATGCAGACCGACGATACGCTAGGAGTATCTATAGTAACATTCTCTGAACGAGAAGACGATGAGCTGGTGAAGGCTTCGCTGGCTGCCAAGCCAAAGTAGTTTCTTATGACTAAGAGTCCCCTTACCTTTAACAGTGGCATTCTTATACTTGAGGATGACGATCTCGTTATGAGACAGAAGGACTAAGGTAAGAAGCTAGTTATCGTTAGTGGTGACACTAATCTGGAAAACCAATACGTCGAGCAACGCGCTCGAGGAGCCTATATTGCTTCGATATACCAACTAGAGGTATATTGTACGATCTCTCTATCGCTACGTAATACTAAGAGCCGCTAGTTGACGATGTGGCTGCTCTAAATCGACGGATCAAATAGCAAATCAAATACCTCGATCGAGGCCTTGTTTACGTACCCCTCGAGATCGATAACGCTAAGCTATTCGTCTTTATCGATAGATCTTTTATTAACAATATCGATATATCTTCGCAGCTTGGCTCCGCTATTACTCTTACTAAAGAACAACTTATTGTAGATAACGTCTTTAAGATCCGTGGCAACCTTGTACACTACAGCTCTATAAAGAGCAAGCGGGTAACAAGGAGCGTACTTACTTTAGAGATATACGGTATAGTCGCCGGTGTGGTTATAGTGTACGCCCTCGTATCCACGCTTAACATCGTGACCGAGCGACTAAAGCTTTCCCTAGTCCTAACTATTGTGTGTACCGACTTATACTCCCTGTACGAGTGCCTCGTCAAACTCGGTACTACCAAACGAAAGCGGCTTATGATCGATATTATGGCCCTCCGTTAGTCCTACGAACGTCGCGAGCTCTACGAGATCCGCTGGATTAACGGTGACGACAACCTTGCTGATGCGTTTACCAAGAAGGCTCCTAATCGAGCGCTCGAGCGCTTTATCGACGATAATACGGTAGAGATTCGTATCGAGGGATGGGTTATCCGAAAGTGATGATACGAAGGATTTGGTCATATGCCAATAGAGGCATTCGCTACAAAAGAAAAGGATTGCCAGTGTGGGATGATACGGCACATTCAACGGACGATACAGGTCACGTGGGCGAGCACGTGACTACTGCCGGACGAAGCTCCGGCTCCTACATCCACGGCTGGCGAATGCCTCCCTAGCTTACAATCAATCAAGAATCATTATCGCAGTCATAGAGCCCCATACGTGCTTTA
>WIGM01001113.1:0-12938 GCA_014235935.1 Colletotrichum musicola
GCGCGATACCTCTCCCCTCGACGTCAAGCTCGAGGTCGTCGGCAACTCCGGTGTGAAGGCCGTCCTCACCAACACTGGCGAATCTGCCCTCAAACTCTTCAAGACCGGCTCCATCCTTGACTCCGCTCCCGTCGAGAAGGTCGAGGTCTTCACTTCTGGTAGGCGCTCCATGTAACCGTGAACCTGAGCCGGCAAACTGACAACAGTCCAGGCAACAAGATTGACTTCGATGGTGTCCGCCTCCTGATCGCCACCTCTGGCCTTACCGAGGAGGCTTTCCAGATCGTTGGAGCCGGAGAGTCCATTGAAGTCAAGTTCGACGCTGCCGAGCTCCACGACCTCAGCACCGCCGGCGAGGTCGACATCGTCACCTCCGGCGCCTTCTCCTTCGCCGACGCCGACTCCACCGAGATCGCCGGCACCATCCCCTTCACGTCCAACAGCGTGCACGCTGCCGTCAACGGCGAGGAGGCCGCCAAGGTTCGCCGCGACTTCCTCGAGAAGCGCACAGTCGTTCAGTCCGACTGCACCGGCACCCGCCGCACCGCCACGGTAAGTCCAGCTCCGGCACAGACCCATTTTTATCGGATGGCCCGGGGCCTCCGTGTTCCCGGCTTTCCTCGGACTAACATTGCAAAGGTCAACGCCATCAGCCGCTGCCGTTCGCTCGCTGCTGCCGCCCAGCAGGCTGCTGCCTCTGGTCCCGCCGCTCGCATGACTGAGTACTTCAAGTCCTCGACCACCGCCACTCGCAACACTGTTGCCGCCGTCTTCGGCAGGATCGTCAGCGAGTGCGGCAGCACTACCTCTGGTGTCTCTCGCCAGTACTGCACTGATATCTACCCTGCCTGCTCTTCTGGTGTCATCGCCTACACCGTGTAAGTTTTCAAACGCTCTTATTTTGAATGTGGTGACTAATTCGGAACCCCAGCCCCGGTCAGAGCTACATGGTCAACTGCCCTCTGTTCTTCACGATGACCGCATCGTCCAGCACTTGCCACGCCCAAGACCAGAAGAACACTGTAAGATGAGATATTTGATCTCGGTAGATGTTGTGATACTAATCAGCGGCTAGATCCTTCATGAGATGACCCATCTGACTCAGATCGCTGGCACTACTGACTATGGCGGATACGGCTACAACTGTAAGTCTTCTTTTTCTCCTCACTCTGGCTTGTCCGGACTCAAAATCAGATTCTTGAGAACAATGACTAATATTGTTTCAGTTGTTCGCTCTTTGAGTGCCGCGCAGAACATCCGTCACGCTGACACTTACACGCTGTTTGCCCAATGTAAGTTCTTTGATGCAACTAGATCCCATGACGTGGAACAGCAGCTAACATGTCAACTCAGCCATCTTCGCCGGTTGCTAAGCGTATAGCCCCAGTGTTATTGTGGAAATGCCCCAGACATTGGATAAATGTAGTCTTAAGCTCATGGCATGTAGCAGATCTCATCTTCACTAATGCTTGTTCCTGATTGATGATAATCTGCCACGGTCGGGCCTGAGTCAGTCGAATTTGGTACCGACATAGACTGAGGCACATTGACGGCTTAATTGATCATGTATCAGATCCACTTATCAAATTCAAATAACCAAATGATGTGAGAATGGTCCGCAGTGAGAAGAGACATCGTCTCATTGATCAATCAGAGAATCCTGCATCGTGAGACATCCGAGACCTGGCGGCGTCAAAAATACAAGCCGCGCCATCAATGTATTTCATAAAGCGCTGTACCAGGTTCTGTAGTACACGCGTTCATCCTACCTGAAATTCCACATGTGATGTGTTCAGGATCCAAATCTCTTCACGCGGGGTGGGCGGATAGCGCACAAGCCGAACGAAGTCCAAGCTTCTTCTTCTAGACCACTGAAGGGGGAAGCCCCTGCTGCGAAGAGACGCAATAAATGTATCAAATATGAACAAATTCAACCCGCACAAAACGCAGTGCCCAACAAGCTTATACCGGCGATCAAACCCGGCGCGAGGATCATGAGTATCGGGAGGGGAGGGGAAAGCAGGCTATACGCGTCGTCCTATGAATATCACCGCGGATCAATTCAGTCCCTTCTGGGGACTTTCATCGACATGTGGAGGGCTTATGATGTGCGTACTGGCCGGATTTATTTCGTGCCGGTCAACTTGCCTTCCCACATCGTGATTCGCTCTTAATTCAGAGAATGGGAACACTCCCTCCGGCTATGCGGCTTTGGGAACACCCGACTTCAGCGCTCGGGAACTCGGCCAACTGTGGTGTGCGGCGTCGCATAGTTGATGTAATCTCGAATTGAATCAAAAGAAGAGAAAAAAGTGTATGTAAAGAATTGAAGATGGCACCACCTTCCGATTATGCAACAATCAATTGTCTGTCATTCACAGGGTTCAGGTCGTCGGTGAGGGATCTCACACCGACGGATCCGCGTTCCAATCTGAGACATGGAACGCGAATAATTTCCCGAGCCTGACAGGAGGGCCGCGTCCGTACCACGTCGGACGCAACTCTGGTACAACGAATGGGCAGTCGAAATGAGTGCCGGAGGCCTTCATTGTCACCCACACCAGACCACTAGCTGCATTTTCTCTCTCGTCCGAACGATGCCATCTCTTCACAAGGACAGGTCCGCACCTCTATCACGTTGAAGTCTCGCAGGCAAGCAGGGTTCTCGTCGATAACACATAAGAAGAAACGTGAGCCGATAACGAGCAGCGATACGCATTAGGTTGCCATCGACAATGCTATGTCATAGCGACGACCGCTTCTGTCACGGCTCTGCAAGTGTCAACCCTGGAGGGACGACCGCCGCCAGGGACCGGGGTGGGATGTCACCGATTTGACGTGTTGCGTCACACCAGCTGGACGGATCGCCCTCTGGCGCCGTTTCAACGCCTGTGCTCAGCCTCAGTTGTCAGTTTGTTGTGTGTGGGTTTGCAGAACAAGATGAGGGGTGAGTGAACGACGACAATCATCTAGATGGAAGCACAACGATGAGTGGGCTGGAGAATCGACATGAACTTCAGCAGCGAATGGGGCTGGAAAATTTGGTTCCGTAAATATGTACTGACTGGAAGACGGGGAAGCGTCCCACGCCCCAGTCGTCAAAAAAGGTAAATACACAATTTCGCTGCCCAACCAAACAACGCGGTGATAATGTACAAGAGGCTTAATTGTGTTATTTCGCCCAGTTGGTATGTTCTGGTAAACCGCTTCCCTCCAGGAATTTCCCGTCCCCCCTCCAAGCCTTTTTCCCCCCCATCCAGTGAACTCCGTTTGTCTTCTCAATACCGGATGAGCTTCGTTGTTGTTCACCCGACGGGGTGGGTCCTAGAAGATCTCTCGTCGTGATCGAAGCCGTGCTTGGCTTCCTCGACGAGCCGTCGGGTGGATGTGAGATGCGTGTGTGCGCCGCCCAACAAAAGGGAAGGTTTTTAGGTGGCTTGCTTGGAAGCCGAGTCGAAAGGTTTTGTTCCGGCCCCTGAACCGGCGAGCCCCGTATCTTGACGGGCCTCTGTCGTGCCTCTTTTGTTGGGCGAAGGGAGGGGGTGAAGGTGTGTGGCGTGGCGGTTGATGGTGCTAGTAGGTAGTTTCGGTAATGACGGTAATGTTATTGTTGCGCACTTTTACTCCTCTCTCAAATCGAAGCGTCGTCCTCTGCTGTCAAGAGTTCTCTCGAGTTCATCTCCGTCGTCGGATGGGGTATTGAAGGGACCAATCCGTGGGTGGGTTTCTGCCTCTTTGTCTTTTCTGTTTTCAAACTCTTCTCTCCGATTCCTAATCATTGCTAGGGAAACCGACGCGGCGGTGGCGGCGATAGTCCCTGCACAGGTGCGGCCTCGAGGTCCAAGTGAGACCCTGAATGGCGCCCGCTGCCGTCGTGCTCGAAGTCTAAACTCTTCCCTGACTGCGAGCCGTTTGTCAGATCTGGCGCCTCGCTGCCGGAGAGCGGCCACATGTCGGGCAGCGGAGCGGTCGGTGGTCGGGGCTTGTAGTCGGAGTCGGACGAGTTACTGGACGGGTCCTTCCAGAAGAAATCGCCGGTGGGTTCCTCGGGGATCTCGCGGAGGGCGATGCGCTCGTTGCCCTGCTTGTCGAGGCCGGCCGAGGCCGGGCCGTTGCCGACGACGGTGCCGGAGATGCGCTTGCCGCTGCTCATCTTGGAGCCGAAGGTCGTGCGGCCGTCGGCGGTCGACTCGAGCTTCTTGGAGGTGAGGGAGGTGTGAATCTCGCGCAGGATCGGGCGCAGGATCGGGATGCACTGCACGATGATGGTGCCGGTAATTTCGGAAGAGTACCAAATTTGGGACATGCCGTTGCGGTCTGATGAGCGCAGTTGGTGTGAGTGAGAGTCCAGATGAACATGAGGTCTGTGGCATAGCGCGACTTACAGATGTACCAAGGGTCACGGTCGTTGCCGTCGTCTTTCCAGCTCACGCGAATGGCCGAGACAATGGCGACGCTGTGAGACGTGTTAGATGAGTGACGGTGCGACGTTGATGTCGTTCATCTGATGGGGCTGAACTCACATCATTCCCAGACTCATGGTGATGCAGAGGCCGACCTTTTCGGCGCGTCTCATCTCCAGCGACCGAGTGATGAGCCACGGGAAGCTCGCAAAGATGAAATCCATGATGATGTTGTAAACTGGAGTGAAAACGCTCAGTCAGCCGCCGCTTCTCATCTCACTCCGCCCCAACTCATCTCATCCAACGGGCGCGTAAAACTCACCATTTCCACCCTCCTTAAAGTCGTCGCGGAACGTCTTGCCGATGCAAAAGTCGAGGCGGTAGTCGCCCTGGTAGCTGGACTTGCCGCAGACCTTGGCCCACTGAAAGATGACCTTGAGGATCATCCATGCGTTCATGGTGAAGATACAGAACCACAGGACCCATCGCTGCCACTGGTTGCTCATGCGGAGCAGCGTCACGCCGAACGCCGTCTTGGTCCAGGCCTGCCCGATCAAAGTGCCGCATGACGAGATGTTGATAAGGATGTGCATGCGGTCATCCCACTTCTTAGTCGAGTCCTCGAGGACGTAGCCGGTCGCGAACTCGTATACAATCAAAATATTGTTTGCTAGTAGAATCGACTGAGGGCAATGTGTGTTAGACCGAGTACAAAGGTTGCATATTTGCCGCTGAAGACATTTGACAGGATCACGGTGTAGCGTTCCGTCAACATTCAAGACAAACTTACCCAGGATACTACAAGAATGTAATCATCGTACCACAACCCGTGTCGTCTCGTAACCTTGCACCAGAGTCGCAGGGCAAGAAAAACGGTCGCGCCGGCAAAAAGCGACCAAAGGCCGGCGTTGAGCTCGACAAAGGGGTTGACAAAGGTGTGGACGGTATCGTCGTGGTTCCTCGCCGTGGAACTCATCGTCACATTCTGGGCCGGGCGCGGGCCGCTTTATCGAATGGCAAAGTTGTCGAATTGGGCGGTCGATCGAGCGAGCGGTACGGCGGGCGGCACGGAAGACGGGAAAAAGAGAGTTACGAGGGTCGAAGTTTGGAGCGCGGGTAGTGGCTAAAAGAGGGAGAAACAAAAGACGAACCAAAAGAATGCAATAGCGACCAGGCGCGGGATACAGGGAAGTGAGAGGCGGAAAAAAAAAGGTAAATAGAAATGAGCGACTAGATTGACCGTAACTTGCAGGAAAGAGAGATGAGGAGAAAGTGGGAGTGCGGCACGGAGATGGGAAGGGAAACCCGGTTCAGCCTAGCCCAACAACCTTCACTCTCACTATCGGACAACTATCTCGCCCTGCTAGCAATCTGCACGAGCAAGGGAAAGGAAAAAGCAACGACAAGCCCAGCCAGCGCGGAGGAATCAAGGCACAAGGACGGGACGGGGGGATGCACAGCAGAAGAGGGCGGACAAGAGCAGAGCCAACAACATGAGATTCTAGACTAAGCGGACCCCGCGAAAGGCGACGACTCCTGGAATTATATGAAAGAGCCGGGGTCACAGACATTAGTGCGCAGCTCTTCTCCACCAACATACGCCAGCACCGTCGGGTGATTGGGTCGTATAAGTGAGGTGTTTCTAGTCTGCGTAGAAGTGCGAACGGTACTTTGTGCGTCGGGTGTTGCCAAGGAACGCTTATGCAGTCACCATCGATGGGAAGTGATGGGATGGGCATGGGTTCAGTAAGTCCATCCCATCCCGATCCCACATCCCACGCCCACACACACCACACATTTCGGAGGGCAGGGCACCAGTCGGGCAGGTGTGTGTGGTGTCACACACACACTTTGCAGCGGAAGTTCTTGAATCCACTGATGACAGACCACGGTAGCCCAGCCCCGATCCCTCTGGCTGAAGAGTTGGCATGAGGCTTGTGTGGGATGGGCTGTGCTACCGGACGACGTGCTCAGCGCGGCAAGGCTGTGGTGCTACTCACTGAAACTGGGTTGTTACAGAGAGCGAAATACCATGTTTGTTCCCGTAGCTAGCGGACCGTTCATGACTAGCAGCGATACCGACTCGTGTGGTGTCAGTGACGGGCTGTGCACTTGGTGCAGTCTCCAGAGTCTTGGGAGTGTTTCTGCCCGCAGTCAACTCGGGGGTTTGCACTGGTTGAACCGCACCAACGGGTACATAGTACGGCAGAGAGAAGAGGAGGAGGAGGAGGGCGAAGGAAAGAATTGTTTGACTTGAGGTTTCAACACTCGTGGCCTTGGCGTCACCATTTCTGGAGTCTTGGTCCGTCCCAGGCGATTCCCCGCTCTCTCAACATGGATCTCCGAGTGCGCCGTCGACTCATGTTGGGCGATTTAGATGAGACATGCAAAAGCCCATGTCCCATGTCCCGGGGAGCGCAGAGCAATCCGCAACCCACAGGCCTCCGCTCCGTTAGTGTATCCCGGCAGATCGTTTCTCTCTGAGCCCCGTAGCGGCTTCTGAGGGATTCGACGGGATTGGGTCTGCCTGGCGGATACTGTGCCATGCCATGCAGCGTACGGCCTGTTTCGGCGAGGGCGCCCAGTGGAATCACCTTGTTGGTGTTCCCAGAATGCACGTAAGGTGCATCGTGAACCCGGACCTGGGAATGGAGAGAGTGCGAGAGAGGGGGCCAAAGAGAGGCGAGATAGATGGACCAGGGAGGGATTCTCGGAGAGACAGGGATTTCAGTTGATTGAAGTGTGGCGTAGACAACCATTTTGGGGTAGCATTTTGGCTTCCTCTTTTTCGTCGTCCTTCTCGCCATGACCTCCGTATCGTATCCCGTATAGTACTATGGTAGTATAGGGGGCTGACTTGATTCTCCTATACGTGGTACAATTTTCCCACTTCCCGGGTCTAACCTCAATCCGTGCGGCCACGTGGAAACAGCACCTGGCCAGCTGAGGTGGTATCAGTTGCGTGAGAGGAGGCGAATGAACCGAACCATAGTATACACTAGAGTCATCCCTACGGAAGCCTCTGGCTATTCCAGAACTGGAATCCGCTTCGGCTCCAGCTTCTCGTTCTTGTCACCGTCACGTCGACGATGGGTATCGTATCCGTACCACTACCGCCAGCGTCGCAGTGTCACAGCCCCGTCACCGCTCGCGACGTGGTGTTGCATCCGCCCGGCGCCGACGACGACGACGACAGCGACAGCGACAACGACGTTGTCGTCTCTTGTCGCCAATCGTCGCTTCTTTTGGCTTCGACGGCTGTCAAAATCGTCCGCGCGCCGTCCCATCACGTTTCTTTTTGACACTTTCGATGCCACAAGCCCGCGGCAACGGGAACCCCCTCCCGTCCCCTTGTCATCGGACTTTGGATCTTTTCTTGTTCCATGATCAGCAGGTTTCGACTCCAAAATCGACCGCTCGTACGTCAACTCGACGTCGCAGCCCCATGACTCGGCCGAACGTTGACCGTTTTCTTATCCGTAAGGGGGTCCGCGATGGCAGTTCGGCGGCGGGGTCGGACATTTTGGTGACATGTGTCGCCCGCCAAGTGGGACGGCCGCAATTGTCAGGAGGCAAAAAAAAAAAGAGGAGAAACAAATCGGAATTTTTTCGTGCGCTTCTTTTTTCTTGTTTCTTTGTGGCGCCCTTTTTCTCCCGATGCCTTTGGCGGCATTTGGGCGTCGACGGCGTTCTGGCCCCGACCGGGCGCCGGACTGAGTCCGCGTGGCAGCAATATTTCATATAAATTCAATTTGTTCGCCTACCCTTAGAAGCGGGCCTCGCGACGGATGCGGGAGTGCTCGGCCACTCCCAGCTGATCTTGGCTTCCCGGTGACTGAATCGTGAGAAGGGGGAACGTTGCAAAGAGACGGAGCCGCTTCCTCAGGAGGCAGAAAGGTCGTAGCTCGAATGGGTCGGCTTGTCAACAGCAAATATCCAAGACTCTCTCTCCTTCCATCTTTCAACCTCGAGGGGAAGTTCAGGCCCAGCACGACTTTGTTTGTCGAAAAGGATGGACCGACAGATGGAAACCTGAACTCCCAACCACGTGTGAACGCGAAGGGAAAGGAGGGGGGCCGCTGAGGAAGCGGGAAACGGGAAAACGGGGAATACAGCCCAGACCTAAGCGGAATAGCGTGTGGAGCACTCTTTCGGCTGGCAAAGAAAACTGGTCCGCGATGTTTCGGCTTCGCGAGATTTCCAGGAGTATGGATGCCGGGACGGAGATGATGGACGCCAACCGCTAGGAACGCGCCAACGGACACGGTGGAAGCATGGAACTGTGGCTCCTGTGGCTCCTGTGACGCCACGCCATGGCCCTACGCCCCAAATTACCCTATAACACAGGATATAACAGCCTAGAATAGACGATTCCCTCTTCCTTCTCGGTCGACATTCTCCTCGGTACCGAGACCGAGGTTGTACGGCTACGCCGGTCTGCCACTCTGCCAATCTGCCTAGCTCACCCGCCACCAGCCCGCGTGCAACGATAGGCGAGAGTAAGAGTAGCGGCTCGTGACGGTTCGTCACCCTGTGACGCAACTTGCAAAGGGAGAGTGAAGGGAGTCGGGACACAACGCGGGTTTTGTAAGTGCTCGGAGATGCCTGCCCGAAAGGCGCGTAGTCTCCGGGCGAGATGTAACCGTCCGCCTGGTGGGAGCAGCTGGAGGCTGGAGCGAAGGCGGAAGTCTTTTTATTAGTGACATATGGAACACCTTGGCTTCCTCGCGGGTAAGCTGGAGAATGAGCTTATGTCTTCTAGTGTAGCTCGCCTTCTTGGCCGTCGCTATCTCCCCGGGGAAGACTAACGGCCCTCTCGCCGGTCAAGGGAATACCAGCCGCGCGCTAGCCAGCCACTGTGGCTTCATCGCAGACGACGGTCTCACCGGGTGACCGGGGTCGGTGGTCTGCCAAGACTCCTCGCGTGGAAGACTCCGAGGTCGCTATCAGTCATACGGCGGTGCTGTCCGATTCTGCTCGTATCGAGGAGTCTGCTTGTTGGCGCGTCTTTCACTCTCCGTGGGCCACGAAGGTGATTTTGCACCAAAAGTGTAGCGTAGCCTAAAAATTGGCGTCGACAACGTTGAATCAAGCAATGAAGTCTCGGGCGTGAGCTGGAGAGGGTGTGCTCCTCAACCAAAGAGACACCGCCGTCCAAGTGCCGGCGCATGATTTTCATCAAGTAAAGATTGGTAAGACCTAGCCCACTGAGGCCATCGTCACGCGCTCTTGTTCGGATATCTGCATGTGGTGCGGATACATGCTGCGGAGGTGAACTCGTTGGTGTGGTGTTGTGTTGGGTCGCTGGCGGCAAACACTCTTCCGCCAATAGGGGAGAGGACTCGGCGAGCAAGAGCGGAGAATGAGTCCGGCCACACTATCAAGGAATCGAGGGGCCCGGGGTCGTAGTGGTGTGCCGGAACGGAGCTGTTCCCCGAGCGGGGTTGTCAGGACGATCGCTTGGAAGCTGACAGCTGGACGGAGATTACGTTGTACTTGAGTGTATGCGAACTACGAGGCAACACCGGCTTGCCATGGACTGGAGGATGCTCTCATCACTCGCAGTCTGACGCGTGAGTTGTTGCTACACTGGGAAGGAGAAAGAAAGCTGAGCTGAATAGAAAGAAAACAAGATACATCAGTATACTCTTCATTCCTATCACATATTAACATATTGTTTCTCGGGCTGTCGATTTTCTTTTTTCTTTCCAAATTTCAAGAGCTATTGGCATCTAGCACTCGAGGTATCAAACCGTATTGCGAGGCGAACTGACTACATGACACAGATATCTCTCGTATCATGCTAAGGCTTTTGCAACTATTTCATTGTCTCACCAATCCTGTTATGTATGAGGGTTTGCCTACAGTACTCTCCAGCAGCCTTGCCAGCAGCTTTAACCTCGTCGTCAATCTGCTGGCCTGCACGGAGCCACCTACGACATCTCCGGCACTACCCTCCTTTCTTTCGCTCGTCTGCTCTAGTAGATTCCAACTTTACAATTCTGGTTCCGAAAGCCAGTCTCGTGGTTGAGTTGATGTGGACAAAGCTAATCCACGATTTGGTCATGAAGACGAACTCTGGACCAGGAGCCAAACACTCGAGCCTGAGGGTCAACTCTTCAACTCTGTGGGTTGTGTTTTGCCGCCTCATCTCATGATGTCTTGGTGAGGCAGATGATTCGCGGAGAGCTACCCTATCATTGATGATTTCGACTAAAAAGCTTGTATTGTTTAACGCCAGGACGTCCCTCCAGGTAATAGGGCAAAAGGCGTCTCAACCACCTAGGCAGACTTAAGGGGGAAAGGTGTCTGTTACTATATACATAGGTAACACCTAGGTACCTCACTTTGTTTGGAGACACTATCTAAACTTAACAAAACTTCCCTTACTCTTCTACATTTCCGTGCCCATCATATTTCGCCGCTGGGTGACACAAACAAGCAGCGGCGGCTTCTCCCACATACCGTAAACCTTCTGGTTATCCCAAGTCTCACATCCGGGCAGAAGTTCCATGTCAAAGCGGAAAAATATTTTGGCGATGATGAGCCTGACCTGAAAATACGCCATACTGATTATTGTCAGCTCTGGTGCCCTCAAAAGGATCAGTGGAACTCACTTCTTGCCAATGCAACCACGCGGTCCGAGACCGAACGGCTGCGACGCATCGATTTTGTCCCCAGCAAACTGGGCATACTCCGGTGTGTCAGGCAACCACCGCTCAGGCAGGAAGCGATCAGGCATGGTGAAGTTGGCCAGCGAGCGGTGCGCAGCATGCGTCGCGACGGCGACGGTAGCTCCACCCGGCGGCACGCGACGGGGCAGTGGAAAGGGGACGGGCGTGTGCATCCGCTGGCCCTCCTTCACGCAGGCATCAGCGTAGCGGAGATGGCCGAGAGCTTTCATGGTCATCTTCTCCTCGGACGAGAAGTGGGAGCGGACCTCGTGGCAGAGCTTCTTGTAGGCGTCAGGGTTCCGTAGCAGATGGTACGTCATGGAACTCAGGGTGGTGGTGGTAGTCTCGCTGCCTGCGAGCCAGAAATGCGCCGCGTTGGAGTGAATCTCATTGATTGTCAGTCGGCGCTTCGGGTTGGCATTGCCTTCCTCGATCACGAACTTCATGATGTCATCTCAAGGAGTGGCCATCGCCAGCCGACGGTCGACGCGCATGCTCGTGTGGCGGTAATGAGCCTCCAGCTTGTCTACGAGCATACGCGAGAGCAGCGACTTCCACATGGCTCTGAACGAAGCGAACTGCATCAACGCCATGATCTGGGAGCCGACGTGGATATAGTACAACACCGAGGCTATCCAGGGGTCATATGCGTCCCTCTCCGTCATGTGGAAGGGCTCGCCAAAGAGAAGATCCGCTTGTGTGTCGATTGTGATGAACATATACAGGTCAAGCATATTTGCGGGCTCTCCGGTGAATGCGCGATCGCGCAGCCGGTCGACAAGCATATCGACACACTTGATCATAATCGGGCTCTGCCGCTCCAGCGCGCGGTCTGAGAAGGCACTCTGGAATAGACGACGCTGCCGCTCGTGGTCGGCATCGTTGGCCGTAAATGTTGATGGTGTCTCCTTGTTCCCGGTGAAGGTCACGTAGAACTTGGGGTCCTTGGCATAGCCGTGCTTGAAGCCACGACCCGGCATGTGGATGTCTTTTTGCGCCTCCGCTGCTGTGTAGCTTAGCTGGTCGGGCATAACGCGCACGACTTCGCCGTAGCGGGAGTGTTGTTGGCCGAGCCAAGGATTGATCTCGCCCGGCATCATGTGGTAAACAAACGGGATTGGGGTCATGGAGGCAGCCCACGACCCCGGATATTTCCGGAGTGGGTGGAACGTGACGTTATAGATGGCAACCATGAAGTTGTACTGTCATCGGTGAGTTTCTCGGCAACACTAGCAAGACTTGAAACTTACACCAACCACAACACAGACGATGCCCAGAAGACAAGACCAGATATTGTCTGGAAGAAAATCCAACATGGCTGCTGTTGTATGTGTTGATCGTGATGATTTAAGATCAAGGTTTCCTAAGAAGGGCAAATCTGTTTAAGTGTTTGTTTCACTTGTCTTTCAGAATAGAATCATGTTTGACGATGAGTCGGAAGAAATGATGAGGGGATTCTTAAGAGACACACAGCTGGGGCGTAGTTAGAGACATCTACAAGTCGTATTAAATATCATCACCAGCTTTAGGAAAAAACCCTCGAAATCTAGCCTTTAGCCCGCTGTTTTGTTCCAAGAAATTCATGTGATGCCGACCGACTTCACTCGCGAGCTGTGTTCTTCGGCATTTGAAGGTTAATACATGTAGGATGCCAATCTTTTACGCTCTGTTGGTCCAGGGATAGAATCTGTTTCTTCTTTGAAATGGGCCGATGCTACCGTGACGGCCTCGAATTACACAAAGCCAGCGTTTGCTAGCGCGTTCCAGGAATGTTCTACCACTCACCATCGCAAGGGAGACTTGTGATAGGAAGCTTTATTCCCGACCTCGTGGGCTATGCAGAGGTCGGATTAATTTTGGG
>WIGM01001114.1:0-12929 GCA_014235935.1 Colletotrichum musicola
GTGATCGTCGTCGTCGCTGCGCGAGGAGCCGGTGGTCATGCTCTCCATGCTGCTCCCGTCGTGCTGCATGTTCAAACTGAGTCTGGGGCGGTGCTGCTGCTGCGCGAAAGGAACGTCGAGTTCTACGGGGGAGGCGGTGATTGTCGCGGAGGGCTGGAGGGACGGTCCTACAGCCGCGTGCGTATTCAAGTTTGAGTTTTCCGCGATGGAGGCCATGAACGGTTGTTGTTGGGAGGTCGTGCTGCGGTAGATGTCGACCGAGCTGGAGGAGCTCGCGCTCGCGCTGTTGATGCCGTTGGCGCTGGCGCGGAGGTTGCGCTCCGAGCGCTGCGGGATGAGCACCCCCGTCGTGAGGCGGCGGAGCCCCTTGCCCCAGGACTGCTGCGCGGAAGACGCTTTGTGAGAAGAGGAAGAAAAGACGTCGGAGATCGTCCTGCGCTTGGCGTCACGCATTTTGCGCGCCGCGAGCTCGAATTGCTCCGCCATGGTCGGGTGGGCCATGATCTCCTCCATGGAGATGGTCAGCCCGTGGGCACCCGGTACGTTCAACCTGGGCAGCTCGGTGGTAAGGGCGCGGGAGAGCTGGGCCGCGGGCATCATGCTGCCCCAGAGGTCGTAGAACGCCGCGTTCGGAAGTTGAGACTCCGGAACCCCCAAAGACAAAGGGTCGAGGACCTGGGACCATACTTGCGATATGGCGGACTGCAGGGCCGCGCGGTGGTCCGGAGACATGCTCGCCCCAGCGGCGTGGCTCGGCCGGGCGGGTTCCATGTCGATCTGCGGGAGGGGGATTTGCGCCGGCGAGGCGGCGTAGTCGGACGTCGAGGGGATCAGGGGGTGGAGCATGGACACGGAGGTCAGGAGCTCGATCGTCGAGCAGAGCGCCTTGAGCGTCTCGGCGGCGAACATGCCCGGGATGCGGTTCTCGCAGAACGTGAGCGAGATGTCTGCGCTGGCCGAATCTTCCTGCGTCGAGATGACGTGCAGGTCGTACACGTCCCGGCTGGACGGCCCCTGGACGGTAAACTTGCACTTCACTGTCCCGAGATTAAACTGCGCGGCTTCTTTGGCGGCGTCCTGATGGCGGTGCTCGACGACGGTGCTGAAGCGCGTCCAGTAGGCCATCTTGGTGCACTTCTCGACGACGTCGAGCCAGCCCATGTTCTCGAAGGGGATGCTCATGACGCGCTGGCCGTGGACGTACTTTAGCAGCTCGAGCGGGCTGCTCAGCGTCTCGGCGAAGCGGACTCTAACAGGAATCGCGTTGGACACGGGGCCGCAGGTTCCCGAGACGTCGGAGCCGTCGGGGAGGCGGATGTGCCGACCCTCGACGACCTCGCCGAAGAGCACGTCGCCTGACCCGGAGAGGTTGGCGAGGACCATGGACCAGGCGGACTTTACCACCGTGTCGAAGGATATCCCCAGGTTGGCGAGCGACATGACGGACACGCTCTGGCGGATGGTCTTGACGTTGCTGCTCAGCGCGGGGGGTTTCGCGTGGGCGACGACCTGCGTCATCTTGGCGCCGTCGAGGAGGGAGGTCCAGTGCTCCGTGGCGCCGGCGACGTGGGACAGCTGCGCGGAGCGGACGAAGTCGAAGAAGGTCGCGCGCCGGGGCGGGCACGACGGCGCGACGTAGATGCTCTTGAGGTGCTGGAGGAGCAGCGATATCGACGCGTCGTCGTACTGCGCCCCCGACAGGCGGAGCACGAGGTTGGACTGCTTCCCCGCGTCGACGAAGAAGAACTTGGTCGCGGGGGTCTCGAGCGCGAAGGGCGCGGTCTGGTCGCGCTTGACGATCTTGTCCGTCATGTTGGAGATGCGCCACGACGGGACCTCGACGCGCTTGAATTCGGGGATGAAGTTGCGCAGCGCGACCTGGTATACGCGCCTCTCGTGCGTGACGAAGGCCGTCCGGAGGATGGGGTGGATCTTGGCGAGGCAGATGCAGACCGCCTCGAGCTTCTTGGACTGCACGGGTCCCGCGAAGGTGAAGGTGAAGCAGCTCAAGCTAGAACCCCCCTTTAACAGACCCGTCTCGAGGAACTTGAGCTGCGTGGCGGACGCCGGGGCGACGTCGCTGATGGCTTCTCGCGAGACGCCCATCCTGGGAACGATGACGTCGTTGATGAACTGCTCCTCGACGAGCGTCTCCGACGACGAGGAGCCGACGGAGGACGCGCTCGACCGCGGCTCGGGCGTGTCGAGGGCGAACTCGGCGCTGAGGGTTATGCCCTGGCACAGTTCGGTGAGCGTCGCGCCGCAGAGGACGTCGGGGAGGCCGATGACGAGGCCCTGCTTCCTGCTCTCGACGACGAGCTGCGCGGCGAGGAACGTGTCGCCGCCGAGCGAGAGGAAGCTCTGGTTGCCGCGGATGCTCGCGGCCTCGACGCCGAGCAGGCCCGCCCAGACGGCCCTCATGCGCTCCTCGACCTGCGTCAGCGGGAGCGGCTTGATGCCGACGGTGCGCACCTCGTCCGGGGACGGCACGGAGGAAAGAGCGAGGAGCTGCTCCAGCGACAGCCAGCCGACCATCTTCTGCAGCTTGCGGCGGTTGACCTTGAGCGAGGGGGTGACGGGGAGGTGCCTCACGGGCACGAAGACGGTGGGCATCATGTGCGGCGGCAGGTTTGTGCCGGCCGAGGACTCGATGAGCTTCTTGGCGATGTACGTGCGCTCCCTGGTGGTGATGGTGATGCGCGTCAGGTCCTCCGACCCCTCGAACAGCTTCTCGCCGAGCTCGACAAAGGCCGCCAGCGCGGGCTGCGCGTCGCGGGTTATGATCGAGTCGACGGCGAGGTCGATGCCCTGGCCCAGGCAGCGCCTCAGCTTCTGCTCGATCTGCGCCACCGGGATAGCTTGCCCTTTCACCTCGACGTCGTCGCGCCCGCTCGACACAAAGTCCAGCATCCCGTCCTCCATGTACCGCACGCGGTGGCCCGTCTTGAAGTACCGCGTCCGGGGCTTCCCGTCCTCGAGGGACAGGTCCGAGTCCTGCGGGAGGTGGGCCAGCGACTGGCCCGGCACGAAGCGGTGCGCGAGCGTGGGGCTCTCGATGATGAGCTCGCCGACGGCGCCGATGGGCATCAGCCGGCGGTGGTCTTCGGGATTCACAATCCAAAACCTCCCCAGGAACGGGCGCGCGATGCGGGTGAGGTCGCTCGCGCCCTTGACCTCGAGCACGGAGATGCCGAGCGGGCAGATGTCGGGCGCGCCGTAGGCCAGGAGCACCTTGGTCTTGTCGAGCCAGGGGGCGCAGGTGTCCTCGTCGAGCCGGCGCGTGCGGAAGCACACCGTCCGGAGGCTCGGGATCGCGGCGGGGGTCATCTTCCGCGCGAGCACCGGTGTCATGTAGCTCCAGTTGACGTCCATGCGGCGCGCGGCGCCGACGATGTCGCTCGTCTTTTCGACGCTGGAGGGCACGCAGACGCAGCCGCCGTGGACCAAAGTAGAAAGCAGCTCGATGAGCGCCGTGTCGACGTTGAACGCCGAGAGCTGCATCACGCGGCTGTCCGAGTTGAGATTCAGCGCGCGGCCCTGCGTGACGAAGGCCGCGGCGAGCGCCGCGTGGTGGAAGACGATGCCCTTCGCCTCCCTGCCGCGCGACGAGCCGGGGGAGAGGAGGACGCAGGCCGCGTCGTTGGGGGCGGCCATGGGCAGCGGGGCCTCTAGGGGGAAGTTGACGTTGAAGAGCGTGTCGTCGACGATGATGACGCCCTCGACGATGGACTCAAGGTACTTCCAGTTCATGTCTGTCGCGATGACGATCTTGGGGGCGAGTTGGCGGGCGAAGACCTCGACGTTGGCCCGGTCCTCGGCGTCGATGGGGACAAAGCAGCCACCGGCTCTTGGGGAAGGTCAGCCCTTGATACAGGATATTCACGAGGAAGTGGGTAACTTACTTCAAGACGGCCAGGATGCTAACCACCGCCCATCTGTTCTTGTCCATGATAACCGGAACAGAAACCCCCGGCCGCACTCCCCACTGCACGAGATACGTAGCAAGCCGCGAGGCAAGCCGTCCCAGCTGCCTGTAAGACAAATCCCCATCCCACGCGCAGACGGCCTGGGCATCCGGTCTTAGCCTCGCCTGCTGCGAGACGAGCGCGTGCACGCACCCGTGTGAGGCCTCGTTCGCCTTGTCCGTCTCCCAGTCGCTGATGAGCAGCTGCGCGTAGTCGCGGTCCGTAAACAAATCGATGCCGCCGACGGGCGCGGCCGCCCCGGCACCCGTGACCGAGACGAGGGCGCGCCCGAAGGTGTTGGTCAGGTTCTGCGCCTGCGAGGCCGTCATGAGTCTGTGAGACACCCCCGTGACGAGCTGCCCGTTGACGAGCGTCAGCGAGAAGGTCACGTCGTAGTCGGGCGTGTTGAGCGACTGGATGCAGGAGAGCTTCATCGGCGGGCGCGTGGAGCTGAAGCGACTCTTGAGCTCGTGCGGCTCTTCCTGGTACGACAGGCACGTGTTGAAGAGCTTATCCCCCCTGCGGCCGAGGACGTGCTGGATCTCGGAGATGGGGACCGTCTGGTGCGGGCGGCAGGCGGCGGCATCGTTCTCGATCGCACTCAGAACCTCGGCGACGGTCTTGTAGTTCTCCAGCCCGACCACGCAGGTGACGGTGTTCTCGAACGCACCGACGGAGGCGTGAATCCCTTCGGGCGCGCCGTCCCCGTCCCGGCCCGAGGACCGGTACCCGAAGCAGACGCCGCTCGACCCCGTGAAGGCGCGCAGGACGAGGGCCCACGCCATCCGGACGACAGCGGCGCGGCCGACGCCCTGCGCGCGGCAGAACTCGTCGATCTGGCCCATGGGCAGGTCGACCTGGAAGCTGGTGTGCTGCATGCTGCTGCCGCTGCCGCTGCTGCTGCCGCTGCTCTCGCTCCCGGCGGTGGTCATGAGCCGCGGAAACAGGCACGGCTGCGTCTCCTGCAGGCGGCCGACCCAGAAGTTGAGGCTGTTCTCGCGGCGGGCGGAGGAGACGTACTGGACGCAGGCGGCGTGCGAGGGGTCGAGGACCTTCATGGGGAGCTTGCTCGAGTTGTACATGCGCTTCAGATCCCACATGATGTTTTGGAGACTCAGGGCCTGTTTATATAAAACGTCAATATCAGAAAAGCATAATAGTGCACCGGCCATGATGAGGGGTAGACAAGAAAAGAAAAGGTTTCTTACATCACAAAGCGCATGGCTGATGTCGAGCCTCAAGAAGGTGCTCGAAGCCGTCTTGCACACCGACACCCGGTGTCTGGGGTTGTGAGGCGTGGCACTCATGGGGGGCAGCGCATTGAGCAACGCAACGGGGTCAGTGCCCGCCTCGGCGTCGAGGAAAAGCATCTCGGGCGAGCACTTCCTCAGCACGACCTGGTCGAAGAGCCCGCTCTCAGAGATGCTGTCGATGAAGACGGTCCGCAGCGCCGGGTAGCGGGCCACGATCTGCTGCCACACGGAGCAGATCTGCGCCTGGTCGGCGAGAACGCCGTGGGCGGCCTCGGCGGACGAGAACTCGTACACGGCGTGGTTGTGGCACGTCTCGAGGTCCGAGGTCTGGCTGACGAGGATCTCCTGCTGCAGCGCCGTCACGGGGAGGACGTCCTCGATGTCCCGCGCGCTGGTGAGGCCCAGGGCCACGAGGCGGTCGGCGTTGAGCTTCGCGAGCCCTTCGTAGGTCGTGTCCAGCATCGGCACGTCGGATAAGGTGAGCTCCTGGCCGCGGTACCGGAGGCGCCCGATGGCCTCGTAGAGGAGGTGCTCGTACGTCTGGATCCACTCGGTGATCTTGTCCTGGTGGCTGCAGTTGCGGTTGTACACGATCTGGACCGACGCCGCGCCGCGGTCGACCATGGCGGAGACCTCGAAGAGGGCGATCCGCGAGACGTCCGGGCCGATGTCCGAGGCGCCCGTGGAGAGCAGCCTACCCGGGATGGTGAGCTGCTCGAGCACGCCCTTCTCGCGCTCCAGCTGCTGGACGGAGCCGGCGTAGGTGAACATGATCTCGAACGGCCACCCCTCGGTGCTGCGCGTCGACGCCTCCGGGCCGAAGTACCGCGACGCGAAGTAGTTCCACCCCCGGCGCGGGACGGACCGCCTCGTGTCCTTCATCCGGCGCAGGACGTGGAGGAAGTCGTCGGCCATGTCGACCTGCAGCGCGACGGGGCAGAGCGAGGTGAACCAGCCGACGGTTTCCGTGATGTCGATGTCGGAGCTCCACGGCTCCCTGCCGTGCTCCTGGTTCCATACGACGGGCGTCTGGCGGTCGTGGAACGTCTGGCTGAAAGAGAGCGTCAGCGCCGCCATGTAGATGTCGGACATGTCGGTCCGGAAGACCTGGTTGCAGGCCGTGTGGAGGATCGAGGTCAGCTCCGGGGTCAGGCAGAAGCTCGCGACGGCGATGTCGTTGTAGGTATTGAGCGAGTTCTCGAGGCCCCAGTAGCTGTACTGCCCACTGGGGAGCGGGTAGGGCATCGCCAGCTGGTCCCCGTTGTCGCAGATGTACCGCTCCTGGAGCTCGTTCCAGGTCTGGAAGGGCATCGACCGCTCGGAGAAGAGGGTGCCCTCGCGCAGCAGCTCGTCGAGGTCGTGGATGATGATGCGCCACGACATGATGTCGACGACGAGGTGGTGGGCGAGGAGGTAGACGAGCTGCTGGCCGTCGTGGGTGCGGAAGTGGTCGACGGCGAAGACGGGGCCCGTCTCGATGTTGATGCTGGCCTGCGACTCGGCGATGATGCCGAGCACCTCCTCCGTCGTGCTCACCGAGTGGTAGCGGAACCCGTACGAGCCGTCGACCTTGGGCGCGATCCTCTGCGTCCAGCCCTCGACGCCCGCCCGGAAGCGGGCGCGCAGCATCGAGTGGTGGCCGACGACGGTGGCGATGGCCGCGTGGATGTCCTCCAGCGTCGAGCCGTTCTTGACGCGGAGGAGGAGGCTCTGGTTGAAGCGGTAGCCCCCGTTGGCGGCCAGGCGCTGCTCGATGCGGCCCCCGATGCCCGTGTCGAAGTAGAGCCGCTGCATCGGCGACAGCTTGAACCCTTCCAGCGACTCCTCGTTCCACGTCGTCGTGGGCTGGGACTTGCGGTGCGCCAGCGAGGCGAGCTGGCCCAGCGACGCGCTCGACTGGACGTCCTCGGGCCTCACGGTGATGGACTCGGTGCGGCACGCGGCGACCAGCATCATGGCGGAGATGTCGTCGCCGCCGAGCTGGCTGAAGGAGAAGTTCATGCCGACCTGGCGCTGGGGTATCCTCAGGACGTTGCTGACGGTCTTTTGGAGGACGCGCTCCATCTCGGTGAGGGGCTCCTGGAAGAGCTCGTTGGACTCGAGGCTCGAGATCTGGTGGTACATGTCCTCGTTGATGTTCTGGATCCAGGTCTGGAGGCGCCTCCGGTCGACGGAGCCCTCGCCGTCGGACGGCATCTGGTCGAGCACGATCCACGAGTTGGGCACCGAGTGGGAGCCCTCGGAGGTCTCGAGGGCCAGGCGGACGGCCGCGACCTGGCTGCCGGCGAAGTGCATCTGCGACTGGGGGATGAGGCGGATGCTGGAGAGGCTGTTCTGGGAGACGCGGCCGGAGGCCAGGGTGACGAAGGCCACGAGCTTGCCCTCGAGGTAGCCGGCCTTTGGCCTGATGACGGCGGCGCTCGTGACCTGGGGCGTCGACTCGATGAAGCGTTCGATGGTGATCTGTGGTGGTCTCAAGGGTGCGACCTCGGCGCCGTGTGTGGATTCGCAGGACGACGAGTAGCCGCTGCTTCGTCTGGGACTTGAGCTGAAGACATCGGAGGGAGACGGGCTTCTGCTGTCCTCGCCCTCGCCCTCACCTTCACGCTCGCCCTCGTCGGAGTCTTCCCTGTTCTCGGGCGCGGCCTGTCCGAAGGGGGTGATGCAGGTCTGGAGCTCGGCCAGGGTGTGACAGCGGAGAACGTCGCTCGTCCTTACCACGAGTCCGAGGCTCATGCACCTTTTCCTTAGCTCTACGGCCGCGGGTCTGTCTCCTCCGAGATCTTCGAACGAGTCGAACAGCTCGATGCTATTCCTGGGCAAGCTCAGCACGGCGGCAGTTGCTGAGAGCAGGCGGTCCTCTACGGATTCTGTGTGAAATGACGTCGACATTTCCGTGTCGATTCTGGGGAGAAACTTGGGGCTGACTGAGTTGGCCATGTTTCTCGCTCGGATGTGGGCGTGTAAGTGGCACGGTCACGATTTGGTCTGAAGAAAAGAGAGAGGCCGCGGAGAACAGCCTTTTTTTTTTTTCTTCTCTCTTCTCACTCTCAAATCTAGAAAAAAGGGAGGGGGTATCTCAATAACACATAAAACACAAACAAAGGTGACGTGGTGAGGTGAGGGGAGGCCAGATGACACAGATCGGACGTTGGTTCTTTATGACGGTAGGACTTGGTGAGGTGAGTTGAGGTGAGTTGAGGCGAGGCGAGGCGAGGCGGGGGTCAAAGATGCCGATGCGGGCGGTGTTGGTCGGACGGGATGAACAGCCGAGTGTGTTTGGGGGCGGCGATAACAGGCATTCGGGGGCCGTTTGGTTGTTGTTGTTGTTGTTGCTGCTATTGTTGGTACGAGGTCTTTGAAGAACCACCAGCGTATGTGGGTAATGAGAGGCAAAGGCAGACTCGGTCGCACAGGGGAGGGGGTGATGTGACGAGAAACGAAGCAAGGGGAGACGGGAGAAAGAAAGAGAAGGGCGAGGGCGAGGGCGAGGGCGAGGGCGATGGGGGGGTGATATGTGTGTCGAACGGGGAACGGGTGCGCAGCAACTTCGCCATGGAGGATGGAGGCTCTAATCATCCTGCTCGTCTATGGTATGTCTCTCTCTCGGAGGAGGAGGATGGAGGTGTTGCTTACCTACCCACCACGTCAGGACAGACACTCATAGGTTACAGCAATACTACTACTATGG
This sequence comes from Colletotrichum musicola, assembly GCA_014235935.1. NCBI lineage: Eukaryota > Fungi > Ascomycota > Sordariomycetes > Glomerellales > Glomerellaceae > Colletotrichum > Colletotrichum musicola. Next base: position 8,910 of record WIGM01001114.1, read on the forward strand.
TATGTGAGTATGTAGACCAGAGACCAGGAACCAGCACCAGGGTGTGAAGGTACGGCGAGGTCACCATGTAGATCTCTCTCGCATGCATGGCCCCGGCCCCTCTGACGTTCTGGGGTCCAGCAGGTCGGGGATGGATGGATGGAGGGGAGGACAGACTCTCGGATTGGGTGGGCGGGAGGTCTGAGGGAATGACTAAGGTGACGAGACGAAGACAAGACGAAAAGCCCGGTGAAGAAGGGTGAAGGGGTGCTGAGAGGCATGCCGCGCCACGCCGTGCCATGTCACGGCCTGCCGCGGCCTGGACATGCATACCCGCGTCTTGCTGGACGGGGGGAATGGAGGGTGATGGGGGGGCCGGGGGGGGGCGGGCGTGAAGAATGCCTAGCTGTCTGAATGGATGGATAGCATATGCCATGTTGGGTAAATGCTATGCCGTTCAAGCAACCGGGAAGATGGGTCTCTCTTCGGAATACTGCAACCTGCTGGAAATGCGAGATGCTGCGCAGCAGAAGGCAGCAGCAAAAAGACATTGAAGAGACCGGGGTGACATGTGAGCTGACAGGGGCAGCAGGACTCAAGAGGTGAGCTCCGCCTCCTCGGGCCCGCTGCGATCCGCGTGTAGTGTCTGTATTAGCTGGCGCGGGGAGGTCTAGCAGGGTGGCATTGGATAGCCGCGACGGTGCGCGTATTTCTCTCTCGGTTCTGTGTTTAGATGTGGCATTGCTTTTGCTTAGGCAAGAAGTTGTGGTGTGGTAATGATAGGGAAGAGAAGAAGGGGGAGAATGAGAGGAAAGCAGCACAACACATGGCAGAGCACAGATATGGGCGGTACGTATCTTGCTCACTTTCACCAGCGCCTTGCCCATTTAGAAGAGAGACTTACCTAATACGGACAAGTCCCGCATATTTGGAAACATCCATCCAATCATAGCTCTTAAATAGCCAAGCTTCGTCAGCCACGCGGCAGTCTGGCACAGTACCCGCTCCCCGTTTCAACAGCCACGGTACCCATTAATACAGTGCAGTTTACTGCCCTCTCAGTGGGTGCTCGCCATCTCCCCGGTGCCATTGGACGTGCTAAATGCGAAGCCCTTAAGCGCCGTGCACACACACCTACAGTGCGGCTATGTTTCTTCGTGCCTTGCCTCGGTGGGGAAAATGGGGGGGGGGGTGGGGGGGGGGTGAGGGGGCTGAGCCCGACAAGCTGCGCATCTGCTCGCATTGTGAGAATAGAAACGCCCCTAAACCCGTTGGGTAGTGTAGGGATACACTAGGCAGCGTTATACGTGCTCTCCTGTTGCTTTGATTGTCTTCACCGACTGGCCGGGTTCTTCCCCGTCTGCCGGGGTGGCTTTGGGCAGTCGACGGCACGACAGAAGCTTCAACCGTCCCTCCCGTCCCCCCCTCCTCGGGAGGAGGGAGGGGGAAGCAGCTTCATCAGCATCAAACATCAGCACTCAACTGTTCGCCTCAGCAAGCTGTCGACTGAAAACGCGTCGAAACCTAGATTCCCAACGCCGGCAGACACCTTAAGGGCAGCTTGGGTGTCGGGTTGCACGCCGTGCTCAGCTCACCGAAACTCAAAAAAATACAGTGCTCACACTCATTCTCACTCTTTCTTATGAGTGGGTTCAAGGGTCATCACAGTCCATGTATAAGCCAAGGACATATGACTGTCCCTTTCAAGAATCTTACTCAACCGCGAACCTCTTTCTCTCCCCTCCGCCCTGAATCTCGCCCGGGGGCTGAGCCCATCTCAACAGGATAGGATTGCGAAACAGAAGAGTCGCCATAAACTCTCGTAAACCATCAGCTCCTACACCTTAAACCGCCCAACTCTGTCTCCTCCCACCTTGCGCATGCTCGGACGACAAGACCAACAGCTTACGGCAGCAGTCCCAGTCAGCGCGGGTCGAGGCCATTCATGCCGCCCCTCCCGTGAAAGAGGCCGCTTCATCAGGTCCAACCTTGTGGCCGGATGGGCCGTGTCCACGACGCCTGCGTTTTGGCATTCATAATCCTCGTTCCAAGTCCTTACCGGATTGTCTATTTCCCCATTGTCTCGCATCTGCCGTGCCTTCTCCTCTTCAATACCACTCTGGTGATGGTGATGCGTGTGCAGCCTACGCGGCCGATGGCAGCCCTCCGCCCCGGGGGCCACTCAACCCCAACCCTCGGTCACCACTATTGCTGTTGATGTCTGTCTCGATCAAGGACCTGGGAAAAGAGAGTGCTCTCCCACGAAACGCCAGAATCCAGCCCCGGCCCCGTCCGACCCAAAAGTTTCACCAAACAGGATACAACCCGCGGACACACGGCTATTCCGACAAAGCGTTCGGCGGCCCACGGACCAGACGAGTCCTCCAGCAGCTCTCATTATCCATCCCACTTCCCCCACATCCTCCGCGGAGCTATGAACCTGGACCACCATGCGTCCTATATTCGCCTCCTGCACAGTCTTCGGTGCCGTCTCGGTGAAGCCCTCGGCCAACTCTAAAAAGATATGTATCCACGGGAAGCGGCACATGCCCTGGACGAGGAACGAAGGTCCCAGAATAAACCCGCCCGCCGCCAAGAGCTTCCACCCAACGGGTGTAGTCCCCCTGTTCAAACCGGTCCAGAATCTCACAGAGGGAAGGGGCAAATCCGTGCCGTAGAACCTATTCCATCCTGCCCTGCTGAATATCGAAGCCTCGGAAACACACCCCGGGATTGTCGGTGCCTAGTGTCGCCGCAGGGTCCTGTACAGAGAAACCCCAGACGGCCCAATAAGCGACTACCAAACACGCGAATTACTTCCCACCTGGGCGCAATGTCAGACTTGACGTTCCTACTCGGACTTTTCCCACCCAGTGAATTGACGGCACGACTGAAGTTCCCCTCGAAGGAGAGTGACAGATGTCAGTCAGTAGACGCCCGAGATCACCGCACGCCCCCCATCTCCGTGCAAGACTCCTGCGCTTCCAGCGTCAATCATGTCACCTTCGTCCAAGTGTCCTCGGCCATCCTCCTGCGGTGTCCTTCTCAACGCCCGGAACTCCGGCTGGTCACCCCGTGTAGCCGTGTACTATGGTTACCATCGCCGTTGAGCAATCGGCAAATTCCCCCCAAAATCCTCTCCCTGCAGAAAGCCTCTTCGAGGCGGGCGGTCGTGTCACCGCAATCTCAAATCTCGCCATATCAAAGACCATCACCAAACCCATGGACGGTCCCACGCAACCCGTGAGACGGTTTTCTCTCAACCCCCCGCCCCCGGTCAGCAAAGGGGGGCGAACAGCGTCTAAACAGCTGCCTGGATCCTTCCCGCCGGCGCCAATCTTGCCGCTTCACCGCCCGACCGCCCGGGGCATTCGTCGATGGGGGCGGGCTGTTCGTTCCTCTTCCCCTTTCAAACACCCCCCACCCACATCACGTCAGCCTCAAGCATCTAGGCGACAGAATTAAAGTCTTGACATTTTCTCCCCATCTCGCATCTCGAATAGGTTTGAAAAGAATTACAGGTCTGACCGGTTCTGCAGAGACGGCACGGTGGGAGACGCAAGCGAGATGAGTATTGGCCAGGTTAGCCGCGTTCCCATTGCCGGTGGGCAGTGCAAGTGCAGTTCGCTCGTCGAATGCTACATACCCGCAAAATCCGCAGTCTCACCTGCTGCGCGACGGAAAAAGTAACACACACTCACTCGCACCCGTCTCGCTTCCGTAGGGCTGAGTCCCGCCGGGTGCCCGAGGGCCCGAGACGACGCAGTAAGACGGCAGCTCATCTATCTTGCTGAGCGGGGGGTGATTAGTTAGCGTCCTGCTGGTTTTCCATCAATCAATCGAGGCATACACTAGATTGACTGGGCGGCTGTGCTTCGCTTCCGCCCCAATGGACTCGCGGGCACATTGGGGGTCGCAGCTTGGAGTCCAGGCCGGGCGACGATTTGCTTGGCCGCGCCTCGATGTCATTGGGCCCAGGTCGCATGGCGTCAGCGGTAGGTCACTCACTCATGTGATCGCCATCGTCGCAAGCCGGTTTTT
>WIGM01001115.1:0-12925 GCA_014235935.1 Colletotrichum musicola
GTCTCCATCGCCATCAGCCAAACGCAATGGGTCTGGTTCAGCCAGGGCAAGCCCAAGCCGCTCTACGACCTGCACCTCTTCGACCAAGCAAGCCGCGGCGCCCTCGGCTCCCTGGTCCTGCTCTGGCGGCTCCGCCTGGTCCGCCACTTCGCGGCCCTCGGGGCGCTGCTGGTAGCCGTCAGCGCGGTGACATCGCCCGTCACGCAGCTGAGCATCAACTACCCCTCGCGGTCGACGGCCGTCACCGGGGCCCGCGAGGAGGCCTACACGTCCAACATCTACGACCTCAAGGGAGCGAGGGACCTGCTGGAGACGTCGACCGGCAAGGCGGTCTCGCTCGCCATGCTGCTGGATTCTTCGGGTTTCGACAGGCCGATGTCGTTCTCCACGGCCGCCACGGGGAGGGAGGCGTTCTGCTCGACGGGGAACTGCACTTTCCCCCGGTACCAATCCGTCGGCGTCTGCATGCAGATGGCGAACATATCCTCTTCTCTGGTGGTCGAGGAGGTCAGCTCCGCGGATGTGGCGAACCAGAGCGCGACCACGATCATATCGACCGAGCTCCCGAGCGCGTGGAGGGTCTCGCTGCCCGGGTTCGAGGTCGTCCACCAGACCAAGATGGGCGTGTTCACGGGCATGCTGAGGGGGAACGAGACCATCGCATTCGGGGGCGAGGCGGACCTGCAGAGGGCGCGGCTGGCGTCCTTCGTTCTGCTGTACACCACGCCGACCGTCTTCGACGTGGAGCCGAACCCGCGGGGGCTGGGGGAGGTGTACACCACGCAGGAGTTCCGCCACGACGCGGCGGAGGTGTTCTTCCACCTCTGCGTGCAGACGTACGAGACGGAGGTGCGCATGGGCGTGGAGACGACGAGGGTCGTGGACACGCTCACCGAGCCGGTCGACGCTGCGGACGGGAGCCCCTTTCTCGACATGGACTGCGGGCCGCCCCTCGGCGCGGACTCTAGGGAGTGTGTCAAGCGCAGGACGAGGGCGAACGAGACTCTTGCTTTCAAGCGTGACGCCTCTGATTCCCTGCCAATCGGGTTAAGTGATGCGGGCGTCGTCAGGGCGGACTACCAGGCGATGGAGGACGTGGCCTCGACGTTGAAGTGGGCATTGTCGGGGATAACGTACATCGAGTTTGATGTCCCGCTCTCCTCCAACGCGAGGTTCGCCTCTGACATCGCGACCGAGTTTGGTAGGGGGCTTTTCATGGACGTCTTCTTCGGCCCGCAGACGATGATTTACCCGGAGCGGCGCCGGACTTGCCTGACGAATATTTACACCAACATCGCCACCGCATGCTCAGCCACGTATGTTCCGCACTTCATAGTCCCTCCCATGACCGCGCTCCTTTTTCATGCCAGAATCCCCAACCTCTTACTTCTTGGAAAGTTGAAGCTGACTTCTCGCGCCCAAACTCCAGACTTCGGCCAGCATGGGAAGGCGACGCGCGGTCGCCGGGCAACACCTTCGTCCGAAGCTTCCACGGCATCAACGGGACGGCCTGGAAAGAGGTATCGTACGTGGAGATATCTTGGGGCTGGATATCGATGCTCGCTGTCGAGGTCGTCGTCGCGGCCGTCTTCGTGGGCTTGATGATCGGCAGCCAAGTCGGCGATCGGTGGCCCCGCGGTGAGAGCCTCGGGTTCCGGGACGCCAAGAACTCGTCGCTGGCTGCTCTCGTCGTTCTCGGTGGCGACTGCCAGGCCGCCGCGGGCGGGAGGCTTCGTCCCGTGGATGAGTTGCAGAGGGTTGCGAAGGGGCTCAAGGTGCGGCTTGAAAGGGGTAAGATGGTGGCTGCTGGGGATTCTGAGAGCCGTTTGTAAAGAAAACAGGGTCGGCAGATTGTGATAGAAAGGTAGCTTGTACCCGGCTGGTATCATGCGTCTCCTTTCTTACTGGCTAAGAACCTGCCTTTGTGAGCTTTCGACATTTGATACTGATTGTTGGTCAAAGCATTGAAGGCATCCGGTACCCCTACTATTCCAAAACCAGCTCCTCCAACTTCGGCATCGCTGCTTTCCACGCCGACTTGTACACCCTCCCCAACCCCGCTCGACTCGCTTTGCCGTCCGCCTGTCGCTCAATCAGCATGACATTCAGCAGCGGATACCCCAGACTGTCCACCCTCTCCTCGTCGCCCAGGTACTGCGCCTCAGACAACACCGCAAACTCCCAAAAGCTCCCCTCCGGCGGCTTGACTGGGTCGTGCAGGATGACGCGCCCCTTCTCCTCCCCGTCGTGCAGGATCTTGCTCTCGTGGACCGTCTCCGGCAGGTAGCTGTCGACTCCCTGGTCGGCGGGGAGCCACAGCGTCGTCTTGCGCGGGGCCGGGGCCGGGAGTACCGCGAGGGTGGCTGTTTCGGTTTTCAGGATGAGGAGTTCGCCGTCGATGGCCCCCATGCCGAGACTTACGGACGCGCCGGGGAAGTCTACCGGGTCTTCTGGGGTCGCTAGCTCCGGGGCGAAGTCCGAGGTTCCGTTCTCTCTTGCGATGACGGGAAGGCTGCTTCTGTTGAGCGAGTTGCCGGGGCTGCTGCGTCCCGAAGGAACCACCGGTGATTGTGATGTTGAGGCGGGCACGGGCGAGGGTATTGTTGAAGGGAGAGTCGATTGGCCGGTCGACGGGCCGGTTGAGAAACCGTTCGAATGTCGAAGTTGGGGAGCAGACGAAGGTGCCGGCGATGCTGAGAACCGCCGTGAAGATAAGCCGTGGAGCTCAGGTAATAGCCGTGGTGGCTCGGCGGGGAGTTCTTGTGGTGGTATGACCGTGCCAGACGAAATCTTAGCAGCTCCTGACGAGGGACTGGGAAAACTCGAAGGGCCTGAAGTCTTGCGCAGGCCGTACGCCATCTTGATCGACCAGTCGATTCGCGGAAGCATGCGTGCCTCTGCCTCGTCCTCTCCGGCCTTGACCTGCTTCAGAGCACCAGAGTCGTAAGTGAAGACCCGGTAGGGCTGTTCGTAGCGTACGCCTCCTCGACAACCCGATTTCGTTTCCCACCCAGCCCAAGACCAACTAGGAAATTCCGGTCGCCGCTGGAGTCGGACGTTGTTCCCCGTCGCGGGCTGCCACAAAAGGGCGAGGTCCATGAAGTGCTTCGGAAGTCCGAACGACATGTTGCTGCTCTGCGGGTCGGGCTCTAGCAAGTTGAGGAGACCGGTGACGGCCGCGACGCCGTCCGACGACGATGTAAGACGACGCCTGGTGTATTGGGTGACAAGCCTGGCGTAAGCTGCAAAGTCGGGGGGTACTCTCATTCGGAAGCTACCGTCGGGCGCCGATAGAACGGGGATAATCGACGTCGGAGGTGTCTCGGGAAGATATAGGCGATTGACGAAGACGGACGAGGGTTTGTACCCGGCGTCCGCTGTGTTCATGCTCTCGAGAAGAGTTGCCCGCCTGCATTGGAAATACACGTGCCCGCCGCTGAAGATGAGCAGCCGTTTGGAGAGCAGGCCTTCCTGGAAAGCCCAAGCTCTGCTCCGCCAAGGTTCGAGGCTCACCGTCTTGTTCATGGGAACCGTGAAGCCTAGCCCGGGTGTGAGTTGCGCGGACGTGTTCTTCACCGAGCGATCTGTTGACACGCCGCGCAACCCGGAGTTGACGGTTTTCCCAGCTGGTTTCACGAGTTAGCTCCTAGTCAACTAGAACTCGGATAATGGGTAAAGAGTGGGAGCCTGTAGTTTCGGCATGAGATACTTACTTGCGGCGACAATTGTAACAGCGGCATGCCCGTAGATCATATCCATTTGGCAGATTTGCTCCCGTCTGTCCGCTTCATCGTCTTGAACGACGCACACGATGTCAACCCACAGATACCTGACGTTCAGACCCCTCGTAACCTCCAAAGCATCGCGGATCGTCTTGGGAAGCCAGATGCGCCCCTCCGCAAGACCTCCGGGCCGCATCAGAGCATCGACGTTGTCGCTCCTGAGCGTCGTATCATCAACCCCGCCGTGAACGTACGAAAGAGCGACAAAGTCGAAGTTGTAGTCGCTCTTCTCCACGATACACTCCTTCACGACGTCGATCACGCGGAAGGCCCGGTCGGGCTGCCGAAGCCTCGCAGACCACCGCGGCGACTCGCACGCGTTTCGGTGGTGGTTTCGGCACCGGTGCATCCACTCGCGGCAGTGCGAGGCGTCGATCTGCTCGCCGAGGGCGTTGCCGTAGCGAAAGACGCCGTCCTGTCCGCAGACGATCTTGCCGATGGTTCGGACAGGGAATCGCGCCAGGCGTGACATCGCCACGGTCGGGGACCGCCCGTACCCGTACACGTCGACGTTCAGGAGGCCAAAGTCGGGGTTCTTGGTCCCGGGGCACTGTATCACTATCCATACGGGGAGCGGGTTGGACGGCGGGGACGTGGGCACGTAGTTCTCGGTGTTTGGCAGGAGTTTTGAGAGCGCGAAAAGCAAGTTCTGGCGTCCAGAGGCTCGGTCTTCCGGGTCGATTTCCGGTCTCGTCGTGGTTTGATCGCTGTGCCCGAATGGCCATAACCGTTGCTTTTGGCTCCAACCTGAGATGTTGTTAGTTCTCTTGGCCGTTGACAAGACGACGAATCTTAACGGCCCTTTTGAGGACCATAGACGTACCCCAGTCTCCAAACATCATGCCCGTGAGCGGACCGGGAAGGTGACCAGCTACGGCGGGAGCCTTGAACGGGTCGTTTTCCTCAAGGCACAGCGCGCCAAACAAGAGCTTGCAGAACTTGCACAGGTCCCTGTGGAGGAGAACATGGTCAAGGGTGACGACGAACTCGAACCCGTCGTCGGGCGGAGACTTGGACTGGCTGGTCCGCGGGACGAAGGCGTCGAGGAACTTGGAACACGCCGAGCAAAGGTCGTTCTGGACTCTGCCTGTCACCTTGGACACCACCGTCACGTCGAATATGCGGTCGTGGACCTGTCCGAAGATGTCGCGGCACGACGGCCACTTTCTCTTGACGACGGATACGAGGCTGTCCAGGGAGCTCTTGGCCAGCAGGTCGTCGTCGCCGACGTGGACTGCGTGCTGCGACTCCTTGGACTTCAGGGTTGAATACATGGCTGCTCGTCCGAGATGAGCTGAACCAATATCTTTCGGGAGCGCGTTTTCAGGCTCGCGGTAGGTGGTGAGACGGGGCTGGTTGATGCTCGGTCTGTCGTCGATCGAGGTGTTTCTCGCGGCATGTGCGTCATGGAATTCCGCGCTCGTGGCGCTTCGACAGATGATGGATCTTGGCGATGAAGGCGGCGTTTTTGCCCATCAGCCGGCTGTTTCCCGAGGTCTTTGGAGTCGTTGGCGAAAGGCTTGGAGAGTTCCTAGTGTATATGTTTCCCGAACACCCACTCAAGCAGCTGAAATTTCATGCAGACTGACGCACCTTGTATACCACGAGAAATCCAAATTTGAACCTGCAAGGCTCGGCCGAGCTGTCCCGCCTCCCAGGGCAGGCGGCAAGTTGCCTGCATCAAACTCAGCCTCGCAACCTCTCCCAACTGGCGTGATGTCTCTCACGCCGGCCAATGAATAACGAGGGAAGAACACGAAGCCGGGTGCATCTCTGTCACACCACCCAAATTGGAGCGGGTAATCTCACGTCAGACATCTCCCTCTCTGTCTCTAATGTCCTCGGTTGCCTGCATCTCTGGTGTGCCCGCGGTTGGGGGCTGCAAGCCGCAAATCTTGGCGAGTTCGTAATGGTGGGAGTTGTACCTTGCTGTTCCGCAGTCAGTTAGGAGGATTTTCTTGACTTGTGCCAAGTATTTGGGGGTCGCAACATCCCAAAGGCTTATAATAGTCAAAGCACATCCTTTTGTTTCTGGGCAGGATCTTTACAATATTTTTGAGTCATCCAAGAAGAAGGTAAAAAGTGAAAATTTACTCTTATTCGGAAGACAAAAGAACTTGAAAACTTTTCACTCCTGCCTCCCGCCGAAATCTGGAAACATGATTAACTTGCCATAAGTAAATTTTTCATTTGGTTCTATTTTCCTCTGGAGGTAGTTGGCGGGCGGTCAGCCAACCAAGTGACTTGCTCACTCGCGCAGGACCTGACTCCTTCCCTCACCTCTCTCTGTCCTTCAAGGAGAGCCGTCGTCTACCGCATGATTTCATGTGTTAGATCTAAGCCGGCGAATTGCCGATGCGCCGTTGCCTGTCCGCTTGTGCTTATAATACGACCAGGCAAAGCCGCTAACGGAATCGCCGTCACACGGTTTGGAGCGGCATACACGTACTTATTTTAAACGTTGTTGATCTTAAACTACCTAGAGTTGGCGCAGACCTTGCGCTACAGAACCGGGAGCTTCCCCCGCTCCTTTTGTCTTCCGTTACCCGCCTAGACGTAGACCCGATGAGATAAGATGTCGTGACTCGTCGACCACGAGCAACATTGAGCCTCCTCCGCCTCACATCGTTCCTGGTTCCATGACAAAACTTGGACTTCCTGATCGTGCGAGAGCAAAGTTTGAAGAAGAGAAACAAAAGAAAAGTCTGAGAGAGAACCTCAGGGGCCCAAGAAATGACTGGCTGTTGTACGGTCTGGTTGTTGCCAGACCAGACGCCAGTTGCCGAATGCTGCTGGCCGTGGAGCAAGTGTGTGAGGCCTTCGCAACCCAAGGCCCATCCAAGGGAAATTGTATCCGACAAGTGAAATATTACAAAAGTGTTGAAAGTTGAGGGTGTGACGGTGGAGACATCTGTAGATCCTGCTGGTGCTGTGAGCGTCTGACTTCGCGAGGCTCGAAGGCCGTGGAGAGTTGGTAGTGTGAACTCACATTTATTTAGTCACCGCCACGTCTACCGGCACGGCCTCTGCGAGCGTGACCGCGGCCTCGACCGCGTCTGTTGTTCGGGTGGCCTCCTCCGGAGTCACCGGCGTTGTTGATGATGTCTCCGTTGCCTGCAACGTGTTGCACGGGCTGCGAGGGGCCATCTGCGTCGGACTGGGGCTGTAGATGGTTTCTGTTCGGGTGTTGGTGGCCGCGGCGCGACTGCTGGTCTCCTCGATGCTTCTGGCTTTCGCGCTGCTGCTGGGCTTCATGCTGCTTCTGGCTTCTACGCTTCTTATGGCCCTTGGCCTTGCCGCCTCTGTGATTGCCTCGATGATTCTGCAGACCACCATCAGCAGCACGGCCGCCGTTAGTGCGAATGGAAGCCTGGTGAGAAAGAGCACCGGGAGTGAAGTCGGCAAATCCGGTCTCCTCGAGACGGCCAGCAGCAATGACGTTGCGAAGGCGATCGGTACGCTTTCTCAGCTCTTTGGGGTCGTCGAGCCAGAGGAGCAACTTGCCGAGCTGTTCAGGAGGGCAGGTGTTCAGGATTCTCTTGTCGCGTCTTTCCTTCTGCTTGCGACTATGCGAAGCGTAGACCAGCTGGTCACACCTGAACAGGCCCAGGGCGTGCTCCATCCTGAGATTGCGAGACAGGCCGGTTCTGTCTATCTTCCACTCATGGATGAATTGGAGAGACATTTCGGGGGCGAAATGCTCTCCGAGCGACGGGGTGTGAACCGTGAGCCAGTAGAAGGACTCGATGATGGCATCGCGGATGAGCCTCTCGTCGTCGTAGCCCCGCGAGAAGATGTAGAAGGCTTCGATGTAGTCGTACATGAGCTCTTGGTGGTAGGGCGTGTCCCAGTTGCGTTCGTCATACTTGAGAAGCTCCCAGCACATGTGGGTGTAGTCGAGAAGGGAGAGGAACATCTGGCGCATGATGGAAAGCAGCGAGCGATGAATGAAGCGATCAGCCAAGACGACGGTCTCGGCCATCTTGGAAAGCTTGAGCCTGGGTATCTCCAGCCCGGCTGTAGAAAGAGACTCTTCCTGCTTTTCCTTGACGACCGCTTTGAAGATGTCGGCCGACACCACCTTGATTCCGAGAAGCTTTATTTCAAAGAACCAACCGTGCGCAATGTTCAGATAGAAGTCTAACTCATCGGGGTAGACATCGGAGTCGGGGCCGAAAGTGACCTCCCGATCGCGTGTCTCCTTGCAGAAGCCATAGAAGCAGCCTTGAAAGTAATTGGCGCCCTCGGTGACGACGTCGCGGTAGACGATGAACATTTTTCCTCCACAGTGCAGGATGACAACCTCATCGTGGTTACTGCCTGGCGTCAGTGCTCAAGACCGAAATTTCAGAGAAGCAGCCAACGTACAAGTTTATCACGGTCCCCAGGCCCTTGGCCTTGGCTTTTGCGTTGGCAAACGCGGCCATGTTGACCGCGTCGGGTCTGAAGTCCCGAATGTTGGTCATGTCTCTTGGTAGAGAAATGATTGTTGGAGCGAGGGAGAAGCGACGTGAGTGAGAGTTTCGAACCAGGTAGATCTCGCCGTGTCGTATCTGATGGTATTTTGAATCGTGAGGAAAAGGGGATGTGAGTTGAAGCAATTGGGAGGACAAGATAGATGAGACGTCCCCGGGACGAATGAGAGTATTCAGGCCCAACCTGAGTTGAAGCTTGAGGCAGACCTCGGAGGGGGATGGGGAGGGGAGAGGGGCAGAGGGAAGAGATGAGAAGGCGGAGATGGAGAGGGAGAAGGCAGGTTGCGTTTGTTGCTTTGGGCCAAGGCATGGCAAGGTGCTTGAGGAAGGAAGACAGACATGGGTTCTTTTTATTTTGCTCCTTCCCTTTTTTTTTGTGCAAAGACTAAACACTTGATGCCAAAGGCACTACACCAAGGCCCAAAAGACTACACAGGTAGTTGTTACGGGCCTATTTCCAGGCCTTTATTAGGGGCATACAGTAGGTGTGAGGTGGTACACGGCACGGGAGGATGCCCGGAAGCCTCCGGCATGCCAGTGAGCATTGGACCCTCTTTTTCCCGATCGGTCAGTGCCGACCCGGCCTCCTCGGCCCGTACTGTTCAACTTACAGTGCTTCCAGCCCTAAACACGGCGTAGACTTCCCCGCTTGGGGCGCCAAACAGCGGGAGCCCCTGCATGTAGTGCAGTAAAAATAAGAATCGCTTTATGATTCCCATCTCCATCGTCACCCGTCCTTTCGGCGTTTGCTTGATTTTCGGAAGGCGTTCTGCCCAATGTACCAAGGTAGACAAGTAACTCCCGACTCGAGAGCTCTTGCCTACCTTGACACGGTACTCGAGGCCTCAAGGCAGGTATATTTCCTTTCCCGCGATTGGAAATCCGCACCTGCTGACGTTAGTGACTACCTTAGGTACGCAGTTGCAGAAGTCGTAGTGCCGTATCCAGGGAAAGATCTTAGCGCTCGGTGGCATATCGATCCTTCCATCGACGCCTTGCCTTTTTGACTCACAGCGTTTCCCTTGAGTCACTCGTCAGCAACGTCAACGCTTCATCTTGACTCTGTCTTCGCCATCGCAGTGGCCCTGGTGTCCGCCAATTCTTCTGGCTGCTCAACATCTCAGCTACTTCTCCTTCTGACAGTCCTCGTCATGGGAGGTCTGGCCTTCTCCAAGGGCGTACATGCCCTCTTCACGCCTCGAATGCCCATCAACATCTATCGAATCGCCAATGACCATTGCTCTGCGGCCCTGCGAGAACTGTTCGTCCATGTGGCCACTCCCATCGACGCACCCGGCAAGACGGATTACGGCGACATCGACATCTTCGTCTCCACGGAGAGGGCAGGGGCATTTGGACGGGTTCCCGTCTTCTCTACCCCGTCGGAGGCCTACGTAGCCGTCCAGAAGGCTCTCGGAGCAACACAGGCCAAATCCGACAACGTGAAGGCAGGGGCTCACTATGCCATTCCCTGGCCCGTAGAAGACGCCCAGCAAGAAGGCGAGGAGCGATACATCCAAGTTGACGTCACCTTTTGTGACACCCCCCAGCAGCTTCAGTGGAAGCTTTTCAGGCACGCCCACGGCGACCTCTGGAGCATCATCGGCAGCCTTATTCGCCCCTTCGGCCTGACCTTGAGCGAGGGCAGTCTCTACATTCGCGTACCGGAGATTGAGCCGCACAATAAAAATAAGTCTAGGGTTCTTCTCACCAGCGACCCTTATGAGGTTCTCAGCTTCCTGGGTTTAGACGCCAGCGACACCTACTGGCAATCAAGCTTTGCTTCCGTCGACGACATGTTCGACTACATCCTGAGCTGCCGCCTGTACAAGACCGAAAGCCAAATCGACCGAGTCCCGGACCCGTCAGCATTGCCAGAGCAGAATGCTGCCTTGAATGCCGAAGATAGGAAGCGCACGAAGTCTCGGCCAGTCTACGGCAAGTTTTTCGAGACGTATACTCGAGTTTGTCATGAGGCATCGGTTGAAAGAGTCAAAAACGAGGCTTTCAACCGATTTCCTGGATGTAGATATGACTACTTCAAGCGTCGACGGGAGCATCTGAGAGAGACATCCAGGGACAAGTTCATCAAGAACTTCAAGGAGGAGCTCCTCCAGCATGATCCCAGCCCGGATCACCGTTCTCATGTAGGCTGTCTGCTCCAAGTGCTGAAGCAAATCCTCTTTGAAGGGGACGTCACACATGGTATCCCACCGCCAGCAAACATCGAGATGGAGGACGGAATCCTTAATGAGGATGTCGTCCGGGATTTCATCCGCAAGCATCAAAACGACATTGCAGCTTCTGCTAGGAAGAGGCAGCTTGAGAAGATGCAACAACATGCCCTGAGGAAAGAGGCCAGGCGGCTGGAGGCCATGGCCACGGCTTCTTAACAAGCCGCATCAGAAAGCGGCTCAGTTCAGGGCCAACTACCTTTGGAGCCCTGACGACTAATCGGATACCCCACGAGACTCTAGGTTCTCTTTTTTGTTTTGGTTTTGTCTTCCCTCCTGCCCTCAAAAGAATTTCCTCCTCTTCTTCCTTCTTCCCCAGACCACAACCATTACCCTTTGCGAGCAACACAAGGAGACGCCATCACCACCCTGAGGTCTAAAAGGTCGCATTTCTTTTTGCTTTGCAATACCAAATCACTCAGCCTTTTTCTTTTTTAGAGACTTCTTCATTTAATCTGCTTTTCTAGACTTGTCTTCGGCATTCAGGCCGCCTTCTGGCTGGAAGA
This sequence comes from Colletotrichum musicola, assembly GCA_014235935.1. Lineage (NCBI taxonomy): Eukaryota > Fungi > Ascomycota > Sordariomycetes > Glomerellales > Glomerellaceae > Colletotrichum > Colletotrichum musicola. The sequence goes on from WIGM01001115.1 coordinate 10,998, forward strand.
CCTGACGTCAGCTTCGCGTCCTCGGACAGATCATCCAGTCGTTGACGCATCGAGGCTGTCTTTTCGGCATCCCCTTCAAGAGTGTCTCTCTACCTCTGATGACGAGCTTCGGACAGGAGATCCTGGATTCTGATCTCACTCTGAACGTTGGTATCTTACTCAATCCGCAACAACGGAATTACGCTGGCTGCGGCTTTTCCCACCACGTTCTCCTCAGGTCGTCGACAAAATTGCCAGGTTCCCCGCCCACCGACTTCCTCCCTTCTGTCAAATTCACTTCCTTCTGTCTTCAGGCTTCGTTCCCTTCTTCCGTCAAGCTTGCTTGCTGTCTTCCGTTGAACATCTCCGCTTCTTCTCCCAAGTCCCTCTGCTCTCCTGTCAAGCTTCCTCGCAGGACACACAGATCAACGCCGACAAGCACTTCAATTTTCTTCATTGGTTTGGCCCACACACACATTCGGCAGATCCCAGTCGTGTTATCCCCTCAAGCACGAACCGATGCTTCAGCCTGTCGAGCCTCCTCATTCCAGACACATCCTGAAGCGGCCTTCCAAGCGACCTCCCCAAGCGACCGCATCACTTCTCGTCTTCACTGTCTTCGCGACCTCAATATCGCTTGTCTCTGCTTCCCCTCAGAGCCGTTCTGCATTTTTACCATCAGTCAAGAAAAAGAGCCTTCGTTTTCCGCAGCGTACTTCGCACTACAGGAAATACTCGTCGAGCCTTTCTTTGCTGCGTCTTCGCATACCTTCACCCATCTCTCAACCTACGCTTCGTTTTGACTCTCGAGCAAAACGGGCTTCCAGCTCTGTTTCAGCAACAACCACGCAGTCGTCTTACTCTGAGACCCCCGACACACCTCATCGCCTTTGCGTATATACTACCTCAACCGATTCTCGAGCAGTCTCTGTCAAAGACCAACCTTCCATTCGATCGCCTTTTCTCATCGGTAGGTTTTCCTCTCCTATTGTCTTTCCTGCAGAAGGCTGACCTATTCAGACAGTGATATACACCGACAATCAATCATGTCTCGCGGCAAGGCCTACGATGCTCAGGTACTGTTCCTTATCCACGGCCCCTTATATGCTCACACATACTGACGAAACCCAGGACAATGGCACCTCCTCCGAGGAAGAGCAGCTGCACCGTGGCCGCCCTCGCCTCCGATCCACCGAGATGTATGCCAACCTTGAGAACCAGACGGGCCAGCCCAGCAACAGACCCGAGTCTTTCGGTCTGTCCGACCTTCCCACTCTGAGCCCCGACCGTTCTCGCCCCCTTTCGCCCGCCCACGCCCGGCGCCTGGCTGCCCCCGTCGCGCCCGCCAACCGCTCCCGCTCCCGCACCTACACCGCGGCCGCCCCCATGTCCATCCCTGGCGCCGCCGAGCGTCTCCGTGGTATTCCGGTCCGTCGCCGCAGCGGCCGTGGCGGCAACGACTCCAGCGACTCTCCCTCTCCCAGCCCTCCTAGGGACCCCTACTTCGACCGGCCTCCCTAGGAGGGTCGCCGTCGTTGGACGGTGTCCGACGGAGTATCTCGCCCCGGCGGATACTCCGTCGGGGAGATGAGCGCGATGGCGGTGCGCCTCTACGAGGGCATCGGCGTCGGAAGAGAGTGGACCGTAAGTCTTTTTATACCTTTCTGTAGGGAAAAGTTCAACAGCTGACCCATTATCTATAAAAGGATCCCGCGGGCCGTCTCCGATCCCTGCCTTACGGCACCCGTCTCCCCCCTCCCCCTCCCCTCGACGAGGAGATCATGGCCCGCGCCCGGACCGCCGGCCAGATCGTGCCGCCCTACCCCATGCGCCCTCTCTCCCCCTCCAGCCTCCCCGTCTTCGGCCCGCAGACGTACGCCGAGTACATGGCGCAAGTCGAGGAGGACAACGCCTGGTACAACGTCTGGGGATAGGAGGAAGGTGCAAGG
>WIGM01001116.1:0-12892 GCA_014235935.1 Colletotrichum musicola
GATCAGGGAGACCAAGAGCCACGTCTCCGTCATCTTTCGTCCGGTGCCCGGCCGGGTCAGCGGTGACAAGAGGAGTGAAGACCTGCCAGAGGTCAGGTTCGAGCTGTTCCCGGAAGAAGGTGACTCTTTCTTCACATCTCTCATCCCCAAATTGACGCTGACAGTCCCAAAACAGACCTCGGCTATATCCCGAAAGGATCATCCTTCGGCACGTCCACAGACTCGGAGCCCGCGCAGGAGCAGATGCGGGCCTGGCTCGCCGACTGCCTCGCAAACCACCCAAAGTGCGCCCGCCGCCACGCCAGCCGGGACTTCATCCCCACGCGCGTGCTAGACGTCGGCCTCTCCTCCGACCCCTGGCCCCCGTCGCGCGTCCGCGTCGTCGAGACCACGAAGGAACGCATCGCGGGACCCTACGCGACGCTAAGCCACTGCTGGGGCCGCTCTCCATTCGTCACGCTCGGCGACGAGAACGCGGAGGAATTCACAACGGAGGGGGTGCCGTGGGCACTCATCCAGAGCAACGACAACTTCGTCGACGCCATCCTCACGACGCGCCGGCTGGGCGTGCGGCATTTGTGGATCGACTCGCTGTGCATCGTGCAGCAGCAGAAGCACGGGGAAGATTGGGAGGCGGAGGCGCCGCTGATGCACCAGGTCTACCGCAACTCCTTCGTCAACCTCGCGGCGACTGAATCGCATGACCGGTCTGGGGGTTTGTTTCGGGACCGGGACCCGGTGGATGTGGTGCCGGCCCAGTTCCTCCCGCTGGCTGACAACGCGAGGTTCGGCTCGGGAAGTTCGTGGAGGGTGCTGCCTTCGGATCTTTGGGATAGGGATCTCTTGGGTAGCCACTTGTACACCCGAGGCTGGGTCTTCCAAGGCAAGTCTCCCATCGTTCATTCTCTTTAATAGACACCAACACACCCAGAACGCATGCTATCACCCCGCCTCCTGCAATTCACCAAGTCCCAAATCTTCTGGGACTGCGCCACCCTCAGCGCCTGCGAGGCCCTCCCCGCAGGCCTCCCCGCACCCCTCGACGCCCGCGCGGCCTCCGACCGGCACTGGCGCGAGCGCCTGCAGGGCTCCGGGATGACGGTGCGCTCGCTGGTCGGCGGCGCAGGGGACTCGCTCGAGGCCTTCTGGCGGGCCGCCGTGCGCTCGTACACGGCGTGCGCGCTGACGAACCACGACGACAAGATCAAGGCGGCGTGGGGCGTGGCCAAGCTCGTCCGCGACGCGCTGGGGGAGGAGTACGCCGCGGGGCTGTGGACGAATGCTGTTGAGGAGCAGCTTGCGTGGCGTGTCGTTGATCGGAAGGACGCGAAGAGGCCGCCGGAGGATGGGGGGGGAAAGTTCCCGAGGTGGTCGTGGGCTGCGGTCGTTGGGGCCGTGGACCTGCCGAACCGGGTGCCGGATGTGCCGCGGTTCTACGCCGTGCGGGGTCATGATGGGAGGGATATCGGGTTCCAGTTCGAGAAGGCGCTGTGGGGGTGGGTTGGTAGGGAGGCTGCTGCGTCGTGGGGCGAGGAGTTTGAAGACATGAATCGGCGGCTGGGCGAGGCTGAACTGCGGATGGACAAGAGGCGGCGAGCGGCGAGGATTGAGGCCATTCCGGAGGAGGAGCCGGATGCGGCGCCGGATGAGAAGGCGCAGGCCGCGAAGAAGGCACGGCATCCGTCCAACTTTGCCTCCAAGCTCGTCTCGCAGGAGATTGCCGTGCAGGGCCACATCTGCAGCGGCACCCTCAAGTCCGTATTAGGGGAGGACCGCTGGGTAGTCGACGTCGATGGGCTGGATCAAGAAGGGGCCGTCATCGAAGCGTACCCTGATGTCGAACCAACACAGGATGGCGTCTCGATCAAGGTCCTGCTGCTCGCGGCGTCGAGGCTCTTCGTCGACGAGTGGGACGACGAGTACGTCGACAGGGACTACCTCGAGGACGAAGAGATCGCGGACGTCAAGTACTCGGGAACCGGGATTCTCATCGAGGACGCCGGGAACGCCCGCTTCGCGAGGTTTGGCGCCGTGAGGTTCGGCCAGCTAAGGCGCGGGGGATGGCGGCAGCTCCGGCGCGCTTGTGGGGTCAGTGAGGAGGAGGAGTGCGAGGATGGGCTTGAGGTTGCGGACGGGCGGAAGATTTGGCTTGTATGAATGCGAGTGAAACCAAGTAGATGATCTCGAACCCGCGTATTCGCTCCGGTATCCCGGAACTCGGACCCCAAACTCCGGCCCGCAGTGGATCCACCAACGGCCCCACTCTGTTTGGACCACATTTCCTCATCGCTGCGCTACGCCCTTCGTGTCAATTGGCCTCAACCAGCGAAGCCATTGGAACGAAGAGGAAGCACAAAAATAACCATCGCGAGTGTATTTAAACCTAGACTCTTTTTATTTCTCTTGTATTCGCCAAGCTCAAAACTGTCACTGTCGAAAAGTCATGGCCGCCCGCACGTACCTTGCCTTCCAGCACAACGCAAAGCTGACGACCCTCAAGACGGTCATCTCCGCCGTCCGCCCCTTCGCGGACCTCGAGGACGCGAACCGCCAGCTCTTCAAGGACGGCACCGACGCGCACCACGTCGTCGTAACGGAGCAGACCATCTTCCATCCGCAGGGCGGCGGCCAGCCCTCCGACGTCGGCACCATCACCGGCCCCGGCGCGGCGTCGTTCGCCGTGAGTTCGGTCCGCATGGACGCTGTCCGCGACGGGCAGGTGCTGCACTTTGGCTCCTTCGCATCCCCAGAAAGCAAATTAAACGCAGGCGACGAGGCCACGCAGGAAATCGACGCCGAGAAGAGGTTGCTGTATTCGCGGTACCACACCGCAGGCCACGTCTTGGGTGCTGCCGTGCGGCACCTTCTCGAATCGGAAGTCGAGGGCTTCGACGAACTGAAAGCGTCGCACTTCCCCGACTCGGCGAGCTGCGAATTTCAAGGATTGATCGACGGCGCGAATAAAGCGAGGATTCAGGAGAAGGTCGACGCGTTTGTCAAGGCGGGGATGCCTGTGCGGGTGGACTTTTGGGACGAGGAGGACTTTCGGAAGCGTGGGCTGGAGAGGCTGATTCCGGATAGGAGTCTCGCGCCGCCCGGAGAGAAGTTTCGGGTCGTGGAGATTGTTGGGGCTGAGGTTTATCCGTGTGGTGGGACGCATGTTGATACGACGGATCTTTGCGGGGAGACTACTGTGAGGAAGATTTCGAGGAGTAAGGGGAGGAGTAAGGTTAGTTACGCGCTGGATGTGGCGAAGTAGGGGTAATGAGATGAGGACGAGTAGACAAAGTACAGGCGAGTGGTATAGATATCGATGTCAAGATGCAGTATGATTATCATCAATGACGATGGACAAGTTTAGTCTAACTAACAGCCGCTGATGCCTCTCCTAAACGCCAGATCCCGTATCGAACGAATGCCCAAGTCTAATCCCTCAGAAGCGCAATCCCGGCAATAGACCGGGTATCCTCCGAAAACAGCTTCGTCTTCTTCCCGCCGTCCAGCTCGCTCCGGTAGACACTACCGCCGAGATCGCCAAAATAGACGTGCCCGTTCTGCATATCGAGCTTGACCCCGATAGCCTCGTTCAGATTCCGCACGATGATCTCATGCGACCCATCAACCAGCATCCCCGCTTTATCGATTCGCGCCCGGTTGAGCGTGTTCCCGTCAGGCAGCTCCCCGCGATCCGTCCAGTACATCACCCCAGCCTCCTCATCGACCTCGAGATCAATGCACTCAGGCAGACCGTCCGCAACGCAGACGATATCATCCCGCGTCTCAGCCGTCTTGCCCTCGGGCATATCGATCCCCGCGGAGAAGATGCGTCCCTGCCCGGACTTGGGGTTGCCCTTTTGCGTCCAGTAAAACCGTCCCAGCCGCGGCGCGACAGCCACGCCGACGCACCACGCCTTGACGTCCGACGCATCGTCCCCGCGCGCAGCGAGCGTCTCCAGGTTCCCGCCGTCGAGGTCGCTGCGGTACACCCTCATCCCCTCCCTATCCGAAAAGTAAATCTTCCGCGAGGCGGGTTCGACGATGAGTTGCTTCGGCGTGTTCAGCACGCCCGGCACAAAAAGGCTCTTGACGTCGCTGCCGTCGAGGTTGGCGGAATACACCGCGCCGTCGCGCTCGCCGGGCCGGCCCATGCAGGTCCAGAACATCCGGCGCGTCTCCTCGTCGACGTCGATGCCGTCCGGCATGCGCTGCCTGTCTGCGAGGACGCGCTCAAGGGATCCTTCGGGGGAGAGGCGCAGGACCTGGCCGGAGGAGGTCTGGTCGCGCGGGTTCGCGAGGCCGAGGTCCAGCGCGAGGATGCGCGGGAGGCGCGGGTAAAGGCCGCCTGCCGCGGACTTGTCGCCGAGACGGCCGTGGGAGAGGTACTCGCGCTCGAGGAAGTCGACCGTGTTTTCCGGGGAGAGGCCGCGCTCTTTGACGTAGTGCTTCTCGATGAAGGCGACGGTGTCGAGGCCGACCTCTGCTTTCTCGTCAGCATGTCTGTCAACATTCGAACGAACTAAAGGGGAAGACTGACCATCCATCATCGTGCAGGGCCCCTTGCCGCGCTTCGTAAGCTCGCAAAACAGGGCGTCAATCTCCTCGGGACTAGACACGCCCTCCGCCAAAATGGACAGCGTCTCGCGCTTGATCGCCGCCCAGAGCCTGTTAAAAATAAAACCCGTCGACTCCTTCCGCGCCGTGAACGGCTTTGTCCCGACCTCCTTTTGCCTCTCCGTCATGAACGGGAATATTTCTGGGTTGGTGTGGCCGTCCGTCATGAGCTCGACGACCATGTTGCCCGGCGGCATGTAGTAGTGCGTGTTCAGGATGCGCTGCTTCGTCGACTCGTCTTTTAGTGCGGAGAGCATCTCCGAGGAGCGGTAGGAGGAGGAGTTGCTCGCGAGGATGGCGTCCTTGGGCGCGTGGGCTTCGAGCGAGGCGAAGGTGGATGTCTTGAGGTCGATGCGCTCTGGGACGGCTTCGATTACGAGCCAGGCGTCTGCGACGGCAAGGGAGAGGTCCGTGAAGACTTGCGCGGTGCCGGGGCGGCGGGGTCCGGAGGCTGGGTAGCTGGTGACGTTTTGGCGGATGTAGTCGAGGCAGGGCTGATGTTGTGCGGCGTCGGGTTCGCGGATTTGGACGTTGTAGCCTCCTGAGGCCCAGGTGCAGGCTGTCGTGGGTTAGTGACGTTGTTAAGGGGAATGTGGTTGTCGTGAGGGAATACCTATGCGACGGCCAAGGACTCCTCCGCCGAGGACCGCGACGGGGCGGTCTCTGTAGTCTACTGGTAATGATGCCATTTCGAGTTCTGGTTTGGTGTTTTTGTGTTGATTAAGAAACAAGTCGTTGACTAAATTCTCTTGGAGATGCTAATGAGACAAGGAACTAAGAAGCCAAGCATCGGACATATTTATACAGAATGCACGGAAGGCGATCAGAAGACCCGTCGAAGTTTTCGGCGGAGACATCTCGTCATCTGCCCCCCGACTCCCCGAGCATGCCGGGCCCTGGAGATCGTGGGTCCGGCAGCGAGACGGTTCCGCGGCCATTGGAATTTGTGGGTGGCGTCGTCGTGAGTCGTTGTCGCGAGCGCGGATGACGCAGTTGCCCTGTATCGGATGGTTACTTGGGAGGTCGGTGCCGATCACGGGTCGGCATCGCCGGGTGGTCCGCTGCGAACCGTGATTTTGGGTCTGTTCGGTTGCTTACTATCATCATGAGACGGCAGATGAGTAACTTCGGTTGAGCATTCCTAGGATTTCCATCATCGACCACTCAGAGTCCGTCCTTTGATGAGTAGCTCACGTCTTTAACACAACCAGAGAAGTTCATCGTTTCCAGTCAATGTGTAAAATCGGCCATGTGCGCATGAAGAAAACATCGTCGCGCATCCAACTCGCGGAACTATGCCGCGGGTGTGGGTCCCCCGTCCAATCGCGCCACGGCATCTGGTGGACACGGGCCCGTTCTCCTGGGTCCGGCCTCGGCATTCCGCGAGCTTATGCGGCGGGTCCGCCCCACCTGCGGCCTCGGCAGCGCGGAATTTCGCTGCGGTCTCACCCTCGTCGGAGGTTTTCAGTGCTCTGACCGCCGATGTTCTTGAAGACGGTGGCCCCGTTTATCTGTGGCTTTCTTGTCTCGTTGATTCTTCGAAAAGCGCAGGCTATCCGTCTCCGCGGTCCTTGATGCTTTCCCAGATCCTCTTCGCAGGAGCTCAGCTCAGTAATTACAAGTCCCTTGAGGACATGGTTTCGGCAGGACTGCTGGGTCTTGCACAGCTTCAACTGGGTATCTTTTTAAAACTAATTGTATCTTCTCCAACATTGTTCGCTTCTCGTCCATAGGAGAAGACCGAAGTATCGGTCCAATCTCAGAGCAACATTAGGTTCACAGTCGTCACAAGTCCGCCCATATCATCATCAAACAACGGTATCGTCCTTTCCGTCCACCCCCTTCGTGACTGACACCGTCTCCTCCGCATGCAGGACCCTCCGCTTGTCTTCCCGACGCGCCATGTAGGTCAGCCCAACGGTCCAGATGATCAGTGCGATGGAGCTGGCGATCATGGCCCACATGCCCCTCTACAGATACACGTTAGCCCAAGTTCAATCCCGCAACGGCACCTCCGGGGTACTAGAAACTCACTGTAAACCACGGCGCCATAGAGGCGCCGTAAAACACGATGCTCCACCACGAGTTGATGGCGTTGCTCCCCAAATTCATACCCGCCAGCACCACGCCGCGGAACACGCCCTCCTCGTACCTCATCGCATCATTGCACCACGCGAAGAAAGTCGCCTGGCAAGCGTATACGGCTCCGGCCCAGTAATACGCACCAAACACAATGGCCGTCGACTTGTCGCTCGTCGGGTCGCGCGCCGCAGCAAGCACCATGGCCGACGTCACGACCCCCGTGATGCCGATGAAGTAGCTCACGAGGTACCTCTTCCCGCCCAGGAAATCCGTCAGCGTCGCCCAGAAGAGCGTCGAGATGATGCCGACGGCGGGCACGCCCGTCGGGTAGTTGTTCAGCTGCGGGACGGTGTACTTGTTCGTCGGGTGGCTCTTCATGTACAGGCCCAGAAGCGAGTTGGTGCTGAAGGATTCCGTCTCGCCGGCGATGATCCAGAGCACGACGAAGCCCCACCAGTACCACGACGAGAGCACCTTCTTCAGGAAGCCGAACGTCAGCGGCGAGCGCTCACGGACCTCGGGGACGCGGGACGCGGCGAGCGCCTTCTCGTCCTCGGTGAGGTAGAACGCCGTGGTGGTGTGCGGGGTGTCCGGGAAGAAGACGAATCCGTAGATGGCCACTGGGACAGTCAACAGACCGTCGATGATGAACAGCCAGCGCCAGCCGCTGAGCCCGTGCAGGCCGTCCATGCTGCTGTGGATGCCCGTCTGGATGAAGCCCCCGAAGAAGGTGCCGGCGAGCCCGGAGGCGGTGAAGATGCCGCTGCGCTTGCCGAGCTCGCGCTCCGTGTACCAGGCGCCGAGGATGTAGTGCGTGCCGACGAAGGTGGAGGCCTCGGCGAGGCCCTGGAAGAAGCGGATGGCCATGATGGAGCGCGGACTGTGCACGCTGGCGGTGCACATGGTGAGGGCGCCCCAGATGATCATCATGAGCGGGAACCAGTAGCGCGGCTTGACGTAGTGGAGAGAGAGGTTGGAGGGGACCTGGCCGAGGACGTAGCTGGGGGTGTTAGTTGTGAGAAGCAGGGGCTGGAAAGAGGAATGGACTTACCCTATCGTGAAGCAGGTGTTGATCTGGTTGAGCTGGTCTCCGACGAAGCCCAGCTCCTCCTTCATGCCCGAAACGTAGGCATTGTTGAGGTTTGTGCGGTCGAGCTGGGGCTGTCAGTTCTGGAGGTCGACGATATGGTGCAATGAGAGACTTACATAGTTGACCAGGTAGCTGAAGCAGCAAAATGTGAGAATGAAGAAGTCAATCTAGTCTCGATTAGCTCAGTCTTGAGTTTGTGATTGTGTGTAGTCCAACCTTTTGAACGAGTTTCCGCTCGCCGGGTTGGTACTCTACATGCAAGTACTGCTTGACTTTATCGAACGCCATCGTGAAGTCAGTCTGAGATCGTCGCCCTAGCACCGCAGACGAGTGGCAACTGGCTCAACGCGCAAAGGACGGCCCGTGACTCTTATGGACCTGTCGGAGCCGGGTAGGGTCGAGCGTATCAAGGCCAGAAGTCTGGGCGCTTGAAGCTATCGCGGCCAAGCTGATACCGCTGAGATAAGATGATAGGCGGCTTGTCAGTTTCGAGCTTCCCCAGGCCTGGTAGCGATCCCCAGTGCCTGTTTGGGCTGGGCTGGTTGTGGGTTTCGGTGGGGAGAGGGCCGTTTAAACGACTGTCGGCATTTTGGTCCTTCAGTGCTATCTCATGCGCGCGTTTCCTGGTCCCTGCCGATCGTACCTTGACCAAGATGGGCGAACCGGAGAAGCTGCGGCACTGTGAGCGCTCCGTTCTGTTATCGCCGAGGCGCAGTATCTTATCTGATCCGGCAAAGATGGCACGTTTAGTTGAGTTGCGCCATCCCCATGCGACAACGAACCAGGTGGGTGCGATAAGCTTACCGGTTGTTCGGGGGTCTGTCCCGGGGTGCGTCCGAAGGATCTGGGGTTTATCGCGAGCGAGCCCCCTTGCCTGGTTGACGAAATACGCCGGATACGCTGAGCAGTTGTGTCCTCGATCGGTTGGGTTGAAGGGGACTTGGGGGAGAAGTTTCTGTCGATGTTTCCAATCGGGATTTGGTTGGTGTTAGCGGCAACCTCGGCGATACTGATGGATAGGAATTAGGGCTAATTGGCTGGCTCTTTGTAGCTTCTGCGTCCCACTTCTGCGAAAGCGTTATTTTATTTCTGATTGAGTTCAACGTGCTGCATTTTCCTCAACCCGAGGAAACGCACGTGGAGGAAAAATAAGAGCGACGTTAGTAAGACCTTGAGAAGAGGGGAAACAGCCACTGGGCAGATCCCGGTCGTCGGGACATTGTTTCCGGGTATATCGAAGCTTGCCTACCTAGCTTGTTATCCGTCTGTCTGTTTCTTTGTGAAGATCGGGGCTTTTAGCCGGAACTTGGTCCGTTATTGTTGCCAAGGGACGTCAATAACTCACATCCCGCGTCTATCAGTCTCTACCGCGCCATCACCATGAATGCATGGAGATGAATCGAGGTGCTATCCGCTCCAGCAAGTAACCTTGAAGCTCGTACTGAACGTTAAGAACCCGATCTAATGACTGGCTCGATGCACTACCATGCAGTACAAGATGGGCAAGACCATACTCTCCACGTAGCAGCTCTACCATGTTGATGTTCTGCATTGCACCGCATCAAATGCATGATGCCCCCCCCGCCTCTGTTGTGCTCTTGTCGGCTGTTGATGTTGTGCTCAGTATCAAGCTCCTATCACAACCATCAGGATAATGATACCCTGGCCCATCGGATATCGGATGCAGCAACCAACAGACAAGAGACATGGTTTCCCGGCCGTCTTATCTCCCCCAAAGTCAAACTCCAACACAGACCCCCGGATACCCCCCACAGTCCCCGCGGCGTCATTCTGACACTGTTAGTTCGTCTGTTCGCCATGCAGTAGTAGCTTCACTCCTCTTTCTCCGCATCAAATCGCACGTTTCGTCGACGATGCGCGTCCAGCCAGTCTAGTCCCGCGCTGATATCACCGATGACCGGCGCCACGATGCCACGCCGTTTAGGCCCGCAGTAGCCGCGTCCCGCGTGTATTTAACAAACTGGGCGCAGCCGACGTGACAACAATCATCACCCTCCCCCAAGAAAGACGAGACATGCATCCTTCTTGACCGCCCTTCACTCAGATAACCGGTCTTCGACGAGAACAAACAAAACAACAAGGATAACTATACACGGACCCTCATACGCCGCCATGGGAAGCTTGAAAGCCGACGGCGCCCCCTGGGAGCTCGCAGCCGCCCGGAAGCGCGAGTCCCTCGCCGCCTCCATCCCCGCCGAGTGGCGCGTCCCCAAGAACCTGCTGCCTCCGGAATCCCAGGAGGATGTCACCGGCTGGCCCGAGGCCTCCGGCTGGTTCACCCCGGAGGAGCTGGCCATCACCGAGAGCACTGCCGCCGATCTCCTCCCGAAGCTGGCCTCCGGCGCGCTCAAGTCAGTCGATGTAACGAGGGCGTTCTGCAAGAGAGCCGTCGCCGCCCATCAGCTGGTACGCCCGACACTCCAAAATCTCATAGTACGGAATGTTGACCATCCTAGACAAACTGCCTCTCCGAAACCTGCTTCGACCGCGCCCTCTCCACAGCCGCCGCCCTCGATGAGCACCTCGCCCGCACCGGCAAGCCCATAGGCCCCTTCCACGGCCTCCCCGTCTCTCTCAAGGACAACTTCAACCTCCGCGGCCTCGACGCAACAGTCGGCTTCGCATCGCACGTCGGCTCCCCCGCGGCAAGCGACGCCGCCCTCGCCACGCTGCTCGAAGAAGCCGGCGCCGTCTTCTACGTCAAGACCAACGTCCCCACAGCCATGATGATCGCCGAGTCGGTCAACAACGTCTTCGGCCGCACGGTGAACCCGAGGAACAGGAACCTCACCAGCGGCGGCAGCTCCGGCGGCGAGTCGGCGCTGATATCATTCAAAGGCAGCCCGCTCGGCGTCGGCACCGACATCGGCGGCTCGCTGCGCATCCCCGCCGCATGCACGGGGATCTTCACGCTGCGCCCTTCGTTCGGCCGCTTCCCCACCCTCGGGTGCCGCTCCGGCATGGCGGGCCAGGAGGCCGTGCAGTCCGTCAACGGGCCCATGACCCGCACCATTACGGATTTGGAGATGTACTGCCGCGCGGTGGTGGGCAGTCAGACGTGGCTGCGCGACCCGCGCTGCGTGCCGATCCCCTGGCGCGAGGTCGAGCTGCCTGTGAAGCTGCGCGTCGCTGTTATGTGGCACGACGGCATCGTTCGTCCCACGGCCCCCGTTGCCCGCGCACTGCGCGAGACGGTCGCGAAACTGGAGGCTGCGGGAGTTGAGATTGTGGACTGGGACCCCGTGGACCAGCAGCAGGGTTTGAGCTTGCTGGAGCGCATGTTCGTCGCCGACGGCGGCATCTCCATCCGGAAAGAGCTCGAGAAGACGGCCGAGCCGTTCCGGCCCGAGATGGAGGCCTACTCGACGGCGAAGGAGGTCGGCACGTACGACATGTGGCAGATCCACCTCGAGCGCACCGCGTTCCAGAAGAGGTACCTCGACCGGTGGAACGCTGCCGGCATCGACGCCATCTTGTGTCCGACGACGCCGTTTGCGTCTGTCAAGAACGGCACCTTTAAGCATGGTAGGATTTCTGCGCCTCTAAGAGTTGACTTTTTGGACTAATCAGGCTTCGTAGTTGGGTACACCGGTGTATACAACGTCCTCGACTATGCCTGCGTTTCTTTCCCCACGGGCCTGTCGGTGGACAAGAGCGTCGACACGACGGATCCCGCGGCGAAGCCCTTGGGACCGGTGTGCGAGGCTATCCAAGCAGAGTGTGAGTCAATGGCTTTCTGAGCTTTTTTTTCACGACTTAGAGACATGCTAACCTTAGTTTCAGACGATGGCGACGCGGTCCACGGAATGCCAATCAGCTTGCAACTCGTTGCGCGTAGACTAGAGGAAGAGAAGGCGATAGCAATGGTTAAGCACATCCTAGACGTCATTTAGACTAAAACTATACCTAAACATGTAAACAGAAATCATGATACAGCGATTTTGATTTTTCTTTCCTGATGTATGGCTTTACTGTCGCTCCTCTACTTTCGCCGACCCGTGAACGAGATGTAATATTTGCTAGAGTTTTATCGTAAAAGCTTCATCAAATCCCGTCTCGGCCGGACTTGAATTTCGTCCATCCCTCTTCAACATGTTATCCGGGTACATGTAGCCGCGCTGATTAGCAACGATCCTGACCCCGTTCCTCACAATGTCCGCACGGTAATGCGTGTGCCCAAACGCCCACGCGCTGACGCCGGCCCAGCCCTCTTGCTCGAACAAGTCGGTCGCGAACGCGGACGACCAAGGATTGCTGCCATGCTCCGGACGAGATGTGCCCTCGATGCAGGGCGCGTGGTGCGTCGCAACGAGAAGTTTTCTCGTTCCGTCCGATGTCGCCTGCGCAACCTGCTGACGAAGCCAGGTAACCTCCCGTTCGTGAGCTTCGTTGTGCTTCTGCACGCTCCAGTTGCCTATCCGTTTGAAATCGTTGACCTTGGACTGGACGATGGGTTTCGCCGCCTCCGGGACTTGCGACCACAGCGTGCATCCGAGCACCGTCAGCGGTGATCCGGGGTCGTCCCACCGGGTCTCGTGGAGTAGCGTAAGCCGGCCGGCGACTGAGGGCTCCGCCGCAAGCTGTCGCGCCGTGCTGATGCCCGAGTCGTAGTCCATGCCGTAAAACTCATGGTTTCCCAGGACCAGCAGCACCCTCTCGTACCGGCGGGTCTGCGCTTCGAGAAAAGTGCGATATGCGTCGTAGTCGACAAGTCGTCCGATATCGCCGCCGAGAAGGAGGAGGGGAGCGGATGCGGGAAACTTGTAGGACGCGTACTGCTGCCCGATCTCGAGGTGCAGGTCGGAGAGGATTTGGACCCTGACGGAATAGGGCGATGGAAGCCACCTCCCGAGTCTCTTGGCGAGTGAAGCCATTTGCGCTGATTGATTTGTTTTGCCCTGGGGTTGTTGACTGCGGTGCTGTGTTTTGGGTAGATGCGTTGCCAAGCTTGTTGGTCGCTGGTCTTTTATTCCAGTCTTATGAGTCATCTACACGGCTTTTCTCAAGTTTTCCATGTTTGGTGGCTGTCAATCAGTGTTGGCCGTTACAAATGTGGCTTGAACTCTGTCGAAAGAAGAACCTAGGTAG
>WIGM01001117.1:0-12870 GCA_014235935.1 Colletotrichum musicola
GCCTTCAGATAAACGCCAGATCGTTCCAGAGCGCCATCAATCAAGGCAGCAGCCTTTCCACGATCGAGGGCTAAAAGTTGCTGTGGGTTTCGTTCGACCTCTTGTTCAGCGACTTCGAGGATGGCCTTCTTGACCAGCTCTTCGTAGTCCTGCAGGTTGACTGTCAGTTGGAAGCGAAGCAACGGGGTAGAGGAAGGCCTACGCTTGCTGCGAACTTGTCCCAAACTTCCTTGCGGATGGCGTCGTATCCACCCTTCTTTTTAAAACTATGCGCGAGGGAATCGATGGCCGATCGTGTTGCAGAGGGGAGAGGGAGGTCTGAGGCCTTGTACTTTTTGGGGGGCGGAGGCGCATCGCTCGCTATTGCGACCGCGGCAGCATCGGTGGACGACGCGGTTGCCATCGCTGCTGGGAGCGCAGCAGTCGCCATGATCGCTGTATCGTTGCCTCGTGCAAACTATCAGAATCGGTGCAGGAGCACTTCTGTCGGTGCTTGCGCGTTCGGTTGTTGGAGGACCGTTTGTCGCAAAAACGGTTTCGCTGGCAGGAAGATGCTCGTCGCATGCATTCGACGGCGATGCCTGCGCGAAGTTCGGTATCGAATCCAGTTATTCTGGATAGTTGCAAGATGTTTGTTTTTGAAACTGCTCCGATGGCCCGAAATGGTCGTCGACGATCGGAGTCAGAAGCAGTGAAAGATTCAAGAACCCTTGCGACGTCCGGAGACGCGTATGTAGGTACAGTGAACGCCAGTTTCTTGCAGCAGCAGGCAGGGGGGTGGGCAGTGGAACCTGCCCCTGTCAGGCGTTCTTACATGTGGCCCAAGCGCCCTACATCTGGAGAACTCAGTGATTGAAGTTACAAACAAGTGTAGCGAGGTTTCCCCAAGAGATTTACCTACCCGTTGGAATGAGTTGTGCGGTTTGCATCCCCCAGAATTCTGTCTTAAAACCCCATTTGCGTAATCAGAGAAATAGAAATGGGCCAGCCAATCCCTGGAGCCATTGGATTTTGACAGCTCCTTGGTGCGAACCACCAGGTTGCGATCCGAGGCCGAACTCACCCCATTGCCTTCCGTAAATAGGCAGAACCGCATTGGTGAGCAAATGAAGGCGCAAAGAAAAATCAACCAGATACTGCTGCGTTTGGGCGCTTCCATGGGAATGTCAGGTGTCTCAAAAAAAGTTTATTATGTCAAAAGTGTATGTTTGTACTGTGTCGTCGTCAGGGGCTCTATGTCGAATTCCGAACACTCAAAACCAAAAAGTATTCATATTGGCGTGGACGATGCGAAGCAACAGAGGACCCTAGAGGTATTCCAAGAAAGCCTGCCCCTACTCCTTGACCAAGAACTCCTCGATATCCTTGTCCTCGTCGTCCTCCTGCAGCTCGGCGAGCCTCTTCTCCTCGACGTCGATCATGCGCTTGAGCACGTCGCGCTGCCTCCTGCGGGCCTTCTTGCCCCAGTCGGTCGCAGTCGAGGACGCGGGCGCGGCCTCGTCGTCGTCGCTGTCCTCGGGGATCTCGATCTGGCCGCGCAGGGTGTTGGGCTGCACCTTGGCCTTGGGGGCGTCGGGCTCGTCCTCGGGCTTGGCCTCGTGCTGCTTCATCTGCGACTTGCTGGCGACCTTCATGAGGTAGGGGCGGACCAGCATGTAGGTGCCGACGATGATGACGAGGCGGATCCATTTCTCGGGCGTCATGCCATCGAGGGTGCCGCGCAGGTTGGTGCTGAAGCGGGTCCAGGCGATGGAGAGGAGCTGGAGAGGGTTGGCCATTTTGACGGATTCAATGAGGGCGATGCTGTAAGGTCGGTAGTAGCTGGGAGGTGAACGGCGATGGGCAAATGCGACGGGAGCGCGGAAGTCGTCAGTTTAATCCCTCGGCGGACGGTACGCGAAAAAGCGCTCGTAGAGGGTCGTAGAGGTAGAACTGTCGGAAATAGGTGCGGGTGCGCCGGATGAAGTGGCGGTTTTGGAGGCAATGACAAAAGAAAGGCAAGTTGAGGATTACAGATATTATTTGAGCGAGAAAACGTCGACAAGCCGGAAGCCTACGAAGTAAATTGCGCGCAGAGCCCCACGTGGGAAACCCCGCTACCCCTTTTAGCTCTCAGGCGGCCAATGACTGGCATGGCATTTGGAGAGACATGCTGGAGCACCAGCGTCGCCCAAGGGTATTACAGGGGCCTTCCAGTGATGTCACAGAACGAAGCCTTCCGCATTGCAATCCTAAGCTACGTCAACTGCAAGTTGGAGTACCAGACTGCAGCAACAGAATTGACAGAAGGCAACTTTGGTGTCCCAATACCAGCAGTAAATTGCGCGTTTAAAGACGAACAATTTCGTGAAATGGGAAAACGGCTGCTGGCAGGTACCGAGTGACCCTTATGTTCAAATCGCCGGGCTTAGTCATGCTCTTAGACAGCACGAAACCATCGCGAAATCATGTGATTCCCCCCATCTGCTCTCTTGCCTCATGATTCTGTGATTGAAGAGTTCACCAACGTAGTCTCGTCCAAGTTGGGATAAATCACAGATTCTTGACTTTTACGTCGTCTGAGAGTCTGAAGTCTAACAGTAGACTGCGGCTGACCTAATTCTGGTCTCTGGCCGGCCATCGTCATCACGACGCGTCCAGTCGCGTAAAGTGGGACACATACTCTTACGCTCCCCTCCCTCTGCCACCGTCACTCTAGATACCATACGACCATGGCAGACTCAGCCGATGAGGAACGGCGCGAGGTAAGGAAACTACTATTTCCGAAATGAGAAGTCATGCGCTCACATCCCACCTCAGCGCCTCAAGGCCGCACTCTGGTTCGCAGTCGGCAAAATCGTCGACGAAGAGTCGATCCAGCAGAACTGCAACGCGACGCCGCAGTTCATCGGCGCACTGACCGAGATGGTGTGGGCTCAGATAGGTAGGAAACTAACGGAATGCACACGATATTTACAAAACTGACAACCGTTGTAGAGTCCGTCGCCACAGACCTGGAAAGCTTCAGCCGGCATGCTGGCAGGACTAGTGTCAAATCTGATGACGTGGTTCTGTTGGCGAGGAAGAATCCCGATCTCCTGGACCTGATCAGGGAGTTTGTCGAGAAACAGAAGGCGGACAAGGAGAAGAAGGGCAAGGGTAAGGAGGAGAGGTGAAGCACCCAGGCAGACAGGTCCCCCTGGGAGGTTAGAGCAGACAGGGCCGGGCAGTGAGGGAATCGGCTTCTGTGACAATTGATACCCACAATGACTTTTACGAACATATCGCCTGCATTTCCTATCTTGAAAATCCACTTAATCTGGACGGAATCAAACTCGTTGATGATCACAAACAGACATGTTTTGAGGTATCTTGTAGCAACCCTGCACGCCAAACTCCCGCCCTTGGTATCCGACGGACCTGCTATGTCCTGTTCTGTGCACTTCTCGACAAGACAAGCTGTCTCGTTCCCAGTGGATGTGCCACTAAGCCTGTCCCTGTTCCTGACTTCGTCTTTCCTCTGCAGCCTCGAGCTCGTCCAGTTCATTAAAAAGCTTCCACTCCTCCTCTGTGAGGTGGAACCACATCGAGAGGCCTGTTACGAGCGCCCAGAGCTCGCCAGCGATCACCAAATGCATGAACTCCAGCCCCAAGAAGTTTGTGAATCCTCTCATAGTCATGCCGCTAAAGATATTGACCTCGTGAATGTCAAATGCTGGAAGACCCATCCTGTGGCGATACGACCTCGCAACCAGCCGGAGAGCGAGAGCCTCGTAAGGGGACACGAGAACATATCCCGCAATGACCGTGAAGATGTCAGAGGCCAGACACGCAGGCAGTCTCGTCAACATGGTATCCGTGTACTGCACAGACGCGTGGCCGTAACCAGGGCCCTCCGGCCCCGTGCTTGGGCGAAGTTCGGCAGACCATAGTCCCGGCGGGGCATCGGTCGAGTCTGTAGCCTCAACATCGAAGCTGATCAGGGTGGCGCTAACACCGCCGTCCTCCTCGTCATCGCTGCCGTAGTCGTCTCCTCTTGACGAGAAGGCGCTCGGGCGACGAACTGCCTGCACTGGGGCGGCGTCGTTGGCCTCAGGGACAATGTCCTCGGGAACCTCCTCGATCGGGGTCTCTGACCGAGGCTCCGCCTGCTGTTGCTCGACCTCAAGTGGCACCTCCGGCCCCAGCTCCGGCTCTTGCGTCTCGGTAATCGGAACGGCCGGCGGGGCGGCCGGGGGTAGCTTGCGATGATGCACGGTGTTTGGCAGTCGTCCGTAAAACTCCTGCCATAGGTGGCCGGTGATCTCGGTCCAGATCTGACCCCAAACGACGAACGAAACAAACGGAATCGCATTAATGCACCAGGCGCCCGCGTACTTCGCCAGGGACGGCACGCTGAGGTCCTCCGGTAGATCGGGGGCTGCGATGGGCGAAGACGGCGATCCAGGAACGAAGAAGCTCGGCGAAGGAAGCCACTGGTTGGGGGGAATGATGTCCAGTCTCTGAAGGAAGACGTAAAGCTGAAGATGTACCCGGATGTAAGAAAGACCTGCGTTAATCCACCGATTCTTTCTCGGAAAGGGATACACATAGTACGTCGCCATTTTGAATAAATGACTGCCCAAGAAGGTCGGCAAGCCGGTTGTGAGGGCGCTCGAGATCGAGCGCTGGCTTAACTCATACTGTAGCAGCTGAATGAAAGGAATGTCGGCGTAGCGTTTGTACAGAAGGATGCGCAGTCTCATGCCGTTGATGCCCCAGACTCCTGCTATCTCCAGGGCGCGTCCAAAACGGAGCAAGCGAGTGCCGACGGCATCTTCATAGTTGAAGTACCTGCGTAACGAATCGACTTCGGCGCAAGAAGGTGAGTTGTCAGGCTCGGCCACTCCAATAACTTGCATCACCTCGTTGTGTGACCGAACCATGTCGCGGTTCATTCGCTTGGTCTCTGGGTTGACAGGTCGACCGCGACTGTCGTATTGCTGCTCCGGTACCCGCACGTCGGGTTCTCCTTCGCCTTCCACCACATCATCGAACGGCGACCGGCCCTAAGATGTCTGGTTAGCTGCGCGCTCGCAGAGAATGGGTGGTAAGTACCAAGGCCTGCGCAGTCAGAGGGCCTAGCCTCGTCATGTTGGGTGATATCTGCGATCACAACATGAAAATGCCGGCTCAAAACTTGCACCCGAAAATTTGTCTTCCGTTTCAATAATTCAAACTTGTTCCCCTGAATAAAAGCAGTCGGCGGTGCTAACTGTTCAGGATCCTGCGTTTGAAGTGTTGTACCAGGAGAGTCTCCGGAGCTCCCTCTGTTGAAGTGGAGCTTGGAGCTCCAGGCAGAGTGGATCGCTGATTAGATAACGTATCGATAAGAACATCCCGCCGACATCAGAAGAAAAATTTCCAGATATCTGCCGGATTCTCTGCTTATCGCGACTGACGGCGTCGCTTTTACAACCTGCAACATGGCCAGCAAACAACCCTTCAAGACCACATTCGAGCCCGAAAGGGTCCTTCGACCAATTTTCACCGGCGGCTCCGTCGCGTTGGACAATGGCGCCAAGATTCTGGCCACTCCCCTCGGGGAGGACGCGATTTTGACCAACCCCTCTAACGGGAAACATCTCGCAAAGATTGAAGGAGTATGCGCCTCGACGACACGCTTCATGGTCGAAATGCTGACGGCTTCAATTAGGATGGCGAACAAATCTCGACTCTCACCCGTATGTTACCCCTCGAATGCGCCTGAGCGCGTCCTAACATAGCCATTTCAGTGACGCCCTCGGGATCGCATCTCATCATCTGCTCTCGATCCCTGTCCATGAAGATCTACGCCCTGAAGACCACCGAAGACGGAACGATCGAAACCACGTTGACCCGATCCCTCAAGCCGCACGGAACCCCCGTCGTTGTCCTTGCCGTCGACCGAACGAGCACCCTTCTTGCGACCGGAGGAACCGACGGAGCGATCAAGGTCTGGGATATCGTCGGAGGCTATGTAACCCACACGTTCCGCGGTCCGAGCGTTCTCGTTTCGGCGCTGCACTTTTTCGAGGTCGCCGCTCGCTCAAACGATCTCGAGGTCGAGAAGTCTGGGAAGAAGGGAAAGAAGTCTAGGGCCGAGGAGCAGGACGACAGCGCATCGACGACGAATTGGCGCCTCGTGTCTGGTAGCCAGGACGGCAAGGTGCGGGTTTGGGATCTACACAAGCGTGCCGCTGCCGCAAACCTAGACTCCCACGTCTCCAACGTCCAGGGCCTGGACTACTCTCCCGAACAGAACGCCATCGTCTCGGCAAGCAGAGACAAGACGATTATCTGGTGGGACGCGAATACGTGGAAGATCCGCAAGATCGTTCCCTGCCTGGAGCTGGTCGAGGCAGTCGGCTTCATCGACGGCGGCCGTCTGACTTACTCTGCCGGAGCCAAGGGCTGCCTCCGTATCTGGGACACCGACACCGGCCGCGAGTTGACGAAGGACCAGCCTGCCAAGGCCGAGGCAGAGGGCATCGTCAGCGCCGTGTCTCACCCCGAACTCCCCTTCATCCTGTGCGTACAAGTGGACCACACTCTCGCGCTCTACAACGTCCCTGAGAAGGAAGCTGTCGAGGGCTCTATGCTGGAGCCTTTCAGGCGGATATCCGGAACCCACGACTCGATCATCGACATGAGCTACCTCCTGCCTGATCGCTCCGTGCTTGCTCTCGCCACCAACGCCGAGGACATTCGGATTGTCTCCGTGAAGGACTCCGAGGCCGGCGCCACGGCGAAAGACTCAACGTACTTCGGCCAGGATCTGGCTCTCTTGAAGGGGCACGACGATATCATCGTTTCCCTGGACGTTGACTGGTCTGGCTACTGGGTTGCTACGGGTGCCAAGGACAACACCGCCAGGCTCTGGCGTGTGGACCCGGCGAACAACTCGTACACTTGCTATGCTACGTTTACTGGACACACGGAATCCGTCGGTGCCGTTGCTCTGCCTAAGCAACCGCCCGCGGAGTCCTCGGCACAGTTCAAGGACCCCTTAAACCACCCGCCACCTTTCCTTTTCACCGGTTCCCAGGACCAGACTGTCAAGAAGTGGGAGATCCCAAGGGAAGCCCAGCAAACCAAGAAGAGCGGATCTCGTGCCCTGTTCACCAGGAAAGCGCACGACAAGGACATCAACGCCATGGATGTCCACCCCTCAAGCCAGCTCTTCGCATCCTCGTCCCAGGACAAGATGGTCAAGATCTGGTCGGTGGCAGAGGGTGAAGTCCAGGGCATCTTGCGTGGCCACCGCAGAGGTGTGTGGTCCGTCAAGTTCGCCCCCGCCCAGTGCCCTTCTATCCAAGGAGACGAGGGCCAGGTGGCCGGCAAGGGCGTCGTCCTGACCGGCAGCGCCGACAAGACGGTGAAGCTCTGGAGCTTGACGAACTACTCATGCATCAGGACGTTCGAGGGCCACTCCAACAGCGTCCTGAAGGTCGTCTGGCTGAACATGCCCAAGCCGGAGGGTAAGGGAAGGAAGCAGGTTCAGTTCGCCAGCGCGGGCAGCGACGGCCTCGTCAAGGTCTGGGACGCCAACTCGGGCGAGGCCGAATGCACCCTGGACAACCACGAGGACCGCATCTGGGCCCTGGCCGTCAACGGCGCCGACAACACCATCGTCTCGGGCGACGGCGACTCCATCGTCACCTTCTGGCGGGACACCACCACCGAGTCCCAGGCCGCCGCCACCGAGGCCGCCCAGAAGCTCATCGAGCAGGAGCAGGAGCTCGAGAACCACATCCACGCCGGCTCCTACCGCGACGCCATCGTCCTCGCCCTCCAGCTCAACCACCCGGGCCGCCTTCTCAGCCTCTTCACCTCGGTCGTGACCTCCAGCACGCCCGACGAGGGCAGCCTGTGCGGCCTCAAGGCGGTCGACCAGGTCCTGGCCACCCTCTCGGACGAGCAGATCTTCACGCTGCTCCTGAGGCTGCGCGACTGGAACACCAACGCCCGCACGGCCACGGTCGCCCAGCGCATCCTCTGGACCCTCGTGCGGAGCTACCCGGCGTCCAAGCTCTCGAACCTCTCGGTCAAGGGCGCGCGCGGGCAGAAGAGCCTGAAGGAGGTGCTCAACGCGCTCAAGGTGTACACGGAGAGGCACTACAGGAGGATGGACGAGCTCGTGGACGAGAGCTACCTGGTGGAATATACCCTGCGGGAGATGGACAGCCTCGCGCCCGCGATAGAGGACGTCAACATGGAGGACTCGATGGATGTGGAGAGGGACGCCATCATGGCGGCGTAATGGTCTGGGCAAGTGTAGAAAAACGTTTATTAGAAATATTACTGGGTTTAGAATTGCATTGGAGCCATCAATGCCTGCATCTGCGGTCTCTTTTCTACTAATGGCATCTTGAGTGACCTCGATGTCATTGCATCCTGACACATCTCGTCTTTCTCACATCCTCATATGCTGGAGCTCAAGTCACGGACGAGGGATGCCAGGATCAGGGCTTGTTCATTAAGAGAGAAACGGTCGACTTTCATATTCGATTAAGAACCAATGAGATGCTATCTCGCGCCCCTGCAGGCTTCCTGAGATTCTTCGCCTAGTCGAATCCCTGAATCGGATTCTGAATCATCATCCTCGGAGCTATTCAACGAACTGACATGAGAATGACGGGACTCCGCTGCGCCTATAAAGCCAGCCTTCTCATCTGTACGCGAGCTGCTCGAATCCGACTCCGAATCTTCACCCGGCCCAGAAGGCAAGGGTTCATCTTCTTCGTCGTCCCTTGACCCATCATCCTCGTGGCGAATAGTTTTTGCCAGCTCATCCTTCCAATCTTCCAAAGCCTCAAAGGAGCTGATTGTATCGGGGTGATCTGGGCCGAGCGTCTGATCTCTGCCTTCTGCGCATTCTCTCATCAGCCCGGTTGCCTTCTCCGTCTGCCCTAGACGCTCCCAAGTCCTCGCCAACAAATCCATGGTATTCAGCGTTTTAAAATGGCTGTTTCCCAATGATTTACTCCTTTCCTCGAGCGCGATCTCCATTAGCTCTCCAGCTTCCCAGTACCGACGCTTCTCATAGTAAACTTGTGCAAGCAGATCCATACTGCTCACTGTCTTGACATGCTCCGCTCCCAGCACCCTCTTCCTCATTGCTAAAACCCGTTTGGCTAGTACTTCAACTTCGTCTACGCGACGTAGCTTCAACTTAATGGACGCTAAATTGTGCATAGCCGCCAGCGTTTCCAGATCCTCCGATCCCATTACCTTCTTAGATATCTCATATTGCAAGGTATATAATCTTAGTGCCTCTTCCGGACGTTTCTGTCTCCCAAATATTCTCGCCAAGAGACTCATACATTTGAGAGTCTCAGGGTGCTCCTCTCCAAGGGTTTTCTTTAGTCCTTGAAAAGCTTGTGAGCATAGCCCTTCTGCCTCGTCGAGCCGGTGAAGTTGAATGTACTCGTGCGCTAGGTTGTACTTGCCTCTTAATAATTCAGGATGCCGATCATCCATGAACTCTTGATTGTGCTGGAAAACACGCTGATAGATCTCCAGTGCTTCACCAAATCGACCTTGTCTATGGTAAATTGACGCGAGAGAGCTCTGTGCTGACAGTGTGTTGGGGTGCTTTGGCCCGAATACTGCCTTCCAGACTTCGTATGATCGCGTCTGGTACCGTTCAGCGTCCTTGTAACGCCCTCTATATTCAAGGTAACGGCCGGCCTCTTGCGAAAGGGTTGCTTGCTGTTTAGCTTGTGGCCCTTGTGGACTATCTCCAGCATGGTCCAAAACAGCAAGTGCATGAGGCAAGTATTTTGCACATAACTCTCGATTTTGGTGTGTTCCAAGTGGAAAAGCATAAGCCACTGCAGTGACAGCGTCTCCAGAGAAGCGATCTATGACCCCTCTGTCCGTCATTCGTTTGTGCGTAATCAGTTGAACTAAGCGGTGCATGTTGTACGAATTTTCGCCGGCTTTTGTGATGAAAGAAAAGGCTTGTAGAGTTCCCAGGGCTTTTGTAAGCGCTAAATCGGCATCGGCGTCTCCAACGGAGTTGTCGTTATGGTCATCAGTGGACCCTGCATCTTCTAGCAGTCTTGTGTGGCAATACTCCCACACGATTGCTCTCGGTATGGCCTGGCGGTCTAAAAGGCTGATGACTGACAGTATGTCGCCTGCTAGTGGCTGTTGTCGTTCGATTTGATCGAATGATATAAGCCAGGTTGCTGTGAGTGCATGTGGTGTCTCAGAATCTCGCCCTACAGTTTCGAAATGCTCACTCAAGCGATCTACTAGACTGAAGTCACTCTGATCCAGCAATCTAACATACTCGCTGATCGTCAAAGAGTTTTCTAGGATGAATGATGCTGCCTGTGCGAGTGCTAGCGGCAGATGTTCGAGTCGTGAGGAAAGCAATGAAGCTTCTCCGGGGGAAAAGTCGATGCCTTGCAGCAAAGACCCGAGGAGTTCGTTCGTCTCGCCGTCCGTCATCTCCTTAACTTGAATCGGCGGTTTTCCGCGAGTCAGTTTAACTCCCACCTGTTTATTTCTAGTTGTGATCAAAATCGAACCATGACTACATTCGGGTATGTAGCGTCCTACAGCGATGTCTGTTTGTGACGGTTGGTTGACTGTTTTGGTATCGATGGTCCCGTTCGTCGGTGAGAAAAACACCTCCATGTCATCGGCATTGTCGATCACGAGGAGCCACCGCTTTCGTTGTCTGTCTTCGAGCCAATTTTTGACCAGTTGAAGAACGTCACTCTTTGGATCGTCGCGCCCGGGGATTTGGCACTCTTGGGCTATACGGATGAATGCCAGACGAAAACGTTCGATGCTACTCGCATGTACCCAGAAAACAGATGCATCTGGGAATTTCTTGTTGAACCAGTGAGAGTATGCCAGTGCTATTTGAGTTTTCCTACAGACTATTAGTACGTGGAAGGATAGTTCAACGACTAAAGGCGTACCCGACACCCCCTATACCATTCAACGTCACTCTGGTATCACGCCGTGATGTACCTGAATTAAGTTCTTCGTGGCCGAAAAGCTGCTTCACAGGCTCCAAAATTTCGGCACGGCCGACAAATTCTGGATTCTCTGCGTATGGAACAATGACTGCGAGCAGTTAGCAAAGGGGCCAGATTCTTGGACCGATCACTTACACTTGGAACCGACCACCTCCGCTGGGTCTGATACAACCGCTGTTGGATTCGTAGACTTCAAGGCCTCTGTGGCAGCCGCTGACGAGAACTTTTCAAGAACGGCCGCCGCAGCGGAAGCTGCCGTTGCAGCTGCGAAATTCTGCCACTTCTTGTTTTTATGGCTGTCTGCGTAGTCGCAAACCGCCTTAACAATGATGCATGGAACCTCATCCCAAACCCCTGCTCCCTCCATTTCAAAGGCAATGATGCCGTGCTCACTTGCCACTTGGTCGCGGTGGGCCGCAGACTTCATCACAGTATCCCCCGATCCTACACAACCCGTAAATATTTGAGGTTGTTGCGGTTTGATACCCGGACCCTGGCCATTCACGGCTTGTATCTCGAGACGTCTCCTGGGTAGTTGATAGTCGAGATCACATTTGAGTTCTTCGCACGATGCGTGAAGTGCTGCCTCGCAGGCGTAGGAATCATCGCAGCCACAGGCTCCGTAGGCAGACTTTTCTCGGTGTCGGTGAAGGTAATTTGGCTTGAACAGCACGTCCTGGTCGGAGGCTGGACGACTATACTTCGTCCAACAACCTTCCTCCAAAGCTTTGCCCTGGACTCGATCCAGAATCTCGGCGATACGACGCTCCAGGTTGTTACGTTTGAGTCTCGTAGTAAAGCCTGCGATTAGAGATCGGATCTCCTTGCTGGGCCTTCCTAGGTTGTCCTCCACCGTATCTTTGCGCGCAAATCGCCTATCATACTGTCGGCCAAAGTCATACTGAACAAGACTCTTGCTGATAATGACATCTCCGAGTAGCATCTCGTCGTCTGTAAAGGGGTTGGGCACGCCTCCGCAAATTCCGCATAAGATGGCCAACTTTAGACCACTGAAGCTGGTTCGAAGACTGGCAGTCGCGCTCGCTGCGCTGATCTTGCCCATCTCAGGAAGCAGAAGTAATACCACATTGTGCTTTCCCAATCGACCTAATGCGTATGAGTTGTGGTCGTTGGACGTTTTTTCGAAGGGAAGCTGGTCTTCGTTCCAAATTTCGTCGAAAGCCAGTGTGACAGCATCGAATTCGAGGGGGAGGGCGCAAATCAGCGCTACGCCGAAGTCCTCACGACGGCCGGGTGCGGCGCCCATGGCTGCTTCGTCAGAAGTGGACGCTGCCTAGGAATTTCGTTGTCATCATCTCGAGCATCTGGATCACCAAATCCCGTCTGCGCGACTTGAAGGTGACAGAGGGAAATTCGAGCGGGGTTGAGGTCTTTTTCTTCAAAGGGAAGGTTCCAACTGCCGGCGACATGCCCGTTAGGCGACAGATATCCAGAATGGCTACTATTGGGCACTGCAGATTGTGCCACCCATGTGCATATTCAGGCATTCTTCACACAGTATATGATAGATTTCGAAACTGCTGTCAGAGATGCGATCGATCCCTGTAATCTGTCTTTGGTCATTTTGGCCAGCTATTTGGTTATTGGGAAGTGGACTTGGATTGCAGTAGAAGTTCACGAAGAACGCTTGGCTGGCTGGTGGTTTAAGCTCTGGGCGTGGTGGGAATAATTGCGGGGGCGTGCGCCTATCCCAGACACTGGCGACTTTTTCTAGCCTTACCCTTACGGCACGACCGCGACCTGTCGATGGTATCCGCAGCACCCTCAGTCGAACTCCCGTACAACAATCGAGACACAGCGAGGTCGAAGCCCGAAACCTCTTATCGAATCGACGGACGAAAATGGCATACAG
>WIGM01001118.1:0-12867 GCA_014235935.1 Colletotrichum musicola
AAAGTCAAATTGAGGATGCCTCGTGACCTCGCCATCAACCATAAAAAGACGGGAGTCACCACCTGCAGCTTATTGTCGTCGCCGAGAAATCCTCGCAACTCTTGTTCCAAAACGTCCTCGACAGATCAACTGAGAACATACGGCCCGATCAATCACCAACCCTCCGACAAGATGGAACTCTCTACGATACTCTTGGAAACGGCCTCGAGCAAGCTCTTCGACACGGCCTCGAGCCTTCAACATTCGCTCCTGACGGAGAACAACGGCTACTTCCTCTTCTGCATGTTCTTCGCCGCCTGGCTCCCATGGAGGCTGTCTCTGGAATTTCGACTCGACAGGCGGGTACCGAGTCGATAGTGGTTGCTTGTGAACGTGGTGCTTTTCTGGATTTTGGCCACTACTTCGTGCACTGGTCTCTCCTGGACTGCATACCAGACGACCTCAAATACACCTGGATGGCGCTGCCAGGCGCATTCGTACGTTGCGTCGCAACAATTGAAACCCCGTTGAACATCATCATATTCGGGCTTTTACCGTTGAACGTCGTCGGCACCTTGGTCATACACTTTCGCGACCCGGAGAAGCAGGGAGCATCCTCGTGCCCTCGGATCATCTGGGCGACTTGGTGCTTCAGTTGTCACTGGCTCTGGCTGATCAGCTCGGAGCTCGACTGGCCCAGGGACACGATCGTCTACGCCTCAATCAGATACCCCCTGGGAGTCGGCGTGCTGAGCCTGGTCTATCGGAAATGCGCACTCTGCGACCGCGACGGGCTGATACGGATGATACTCGGCTCGGCTTTGCCCATCGTATCGGACTGCATCGGCAGGAGCGCGGAGCAAGCTTTGTAGGAGATTGGGCTCTCGGGGCTTGGGACTTATTTGGTTGGGTATTCTCCCGCGATGGCGGTTTCTTTCTTCTTGTGATTTCTGGAATTTTTGGGTTTGAACGAATCATCAAGTTGCAAAAAAACTCTATTTGAAAATAGCCTCTTGTATGCAATTTGCTCTGAAAAGAGAAAACTCTTCCTGATGAGACGCAGGAGGCTGGAGTCTATTTGGGAAGGATGTTCATTTTCAAAGCAAGTTTGCATACAAGGGGTTCTTTTCAAGGAGAGTTTTTACTTCATTCTTTTTCCTTTTCACACCGGACAGGTTTCGTACACATTCAAACCACCGCGACAGAGCGCGCCTCGTCTTGCGTGTCTCCTTTCCAAACAATGGAGGACTGTGCGACAGGCATACCAACGAGGATGACACCAAATACCTAGGCGCCGGGGGACCATATCTTCGGAGCCTTCCAACACTGCGCCCGACGAGCCGGCGGGTTTCGGCATCCCCATCAGCACCGAGAAACGCCAGCCTCCCCGCAGGCTAGACCTGACAACGGGTGCTGAGAGGCAAACGGCCCCGAACGGCTGGGCTCTTCGAAAGCTTGTCTCGTCCAAACCATCCTCTTTTAAGGTTTGACGTTTTATATTTATCATCAAGGCCCATGCCTTTTGCCTCTCTTTCTCGGCTTTGGCCGACGGCCTCAGAGCGGAGGGGGTTTCGCGCGGGTCACAAGGCCCTGTTGCGACGCCCGGCTCTGCTAAGCGACACCACCTCTCCTCCAAGATAGGCAGTTTCCTTGTTGGGCGGAATAGCTTCGCCCGACTCATCGTCAGAAGAAGTACTTAATCTGGGTGTTAGAGCCCGAGTAATTGACGTTGATCTTGGTTCATCCGTTCTTCTTTCGTTGATTGTTATTGTCCTCTCCCATCTCCCGCGTCGATCGCTTGGAAACCTAGTCGCTCTCTTGTGAACTTATTCTTCATTTATTACGATACCCCGTAATTTTTCTTCCGGATACAACATGCGTGTCTCTGCAGTTCTTGTCTCTTTGGCGGCGACCCTGTCTATTGGCGTTTCTGCTCTGCCGTGAGTCTCGTCCCGCCCAGTCCCGAGGAAGGTGGTCAACTCGGCAAGATACGAGATTGGCAGTTTGGATCACTAACGTTGGGTTTTGGACGCGACAGGCAAGCGGAGACCGGAAAGGCCACCGACTTCGGCACCTATTTCTGCAAAACGCGTGGGGACAACGGCAAGATCGTGGCTAGCAACAACTTTTGCAAGTCGGCCGGCGGCGCGGTGCTGGTTTCGGAAGGTGTAAGTCGAAGAGCCGTTCTTTGGTCTTTTCAAGTCCTCGACTTGTCTTGCTTTTCTCGTGCCTTTAGCATTCGAACCAGATCGATGCTGACATCTTGTCTTATCGACTAGTTCTGCTGCATCAGAAACAACAACTTCCAGGTCCTGAGGGCTATGATGGCTGGCTGCAACGACAACCAGCTGGTATTCAGCCAGAACGATGTTCCCTGTTCGCCGTAGTCGGACACATCGACGCGGCTGGTACAAGTACATGTTAGCGATCCTCGGTCGAGACCAGCGCGGTGAACTCCGTCTGCTGCTTTATTTCTACAGGCTTAGATAATGCAAACACAGCCGAGTCCGCGAGGTGATCGGGCCCCTACCATGAACAGATATCAAGAGACGTTGAGCGCCTTTTCCTCAGTCTTTCCAACCCCTGGTAACCCCGCAAAAGGACATTGAAATGATCTCAGAAGTGAAAGACGAGAAAGTGATTGTCAGAGTAGCATTTGGAATGCTGTTTCGGCGGCATCCCACTGCGGGAATTCTTGGCCAAAACTTACTTAGATATCCTTGTCGTCCATGGGGACGCGGCGTCTTTCTCAGCCCATTCAGTGTCGATCGTCGGACAAGAAGTCCGAAACTATTCTCAAAAGTCCGTCAGCGAAATCAAGGCTGCGGCGTGACAAGAGTTTTCTGCCGCGGAAACGCATGTGATCCGAAGGTCCACCCAGATTTTGACGCAGCATAATGCAGGTCCCCCGAGAGTGACGATCCCGCGAGTATTGTTCCATGAGAAGCCAGGCGACCTAGTAAGACTCAGGCGCGACAGACATAGACCAGTTGTCTGCTGCATTGAAAGTTGGAGAAGGGGAATAATAATGAAAAGCGATAGTCATAGTATTGATTTGACTACCCCAAGTAATATTTGTCGCGAGAAGCGCATGCGATTCGTCCCCCCCCCTCCCTGAGCGGTCGAGAACGGGAGCTGGACAAGCTAAATAGGAGATCTTAAGCCCGAATGTAACGTCCCGTTGATTGGCTTTGGAGCTTTGAAACGATATGATTGAAGCGTCGCTTAGTATGTTCATGAAAACGGCCGTACGCCTGTATTGTGTTGAATGGTATCGAGGAAACCCTCCAGAGTCCAACGCCCCCAGCTCCGGGCCATGGATTGGCTTGACGAAGAAGGAAAATAATCATTATCTTTAGTAAAAGAACCAAAAAACAACCGCCGTCATTACATTCATTTATGAGAACCTTCTCGGCTCTAGTCGCGGAGACGTCACCTGTACAATATCACATTGTACCTCTATCGGTCCACTGCCCTGACTCTTTGACCGGTCCCTCTGTCCGGCCTCGATGCGCGTCTCGACACTGGGTCCTTCGGACCTGTATCCTGCTTCGCGAGGCTCCTGCGGTTGCTGTCCGAACATCATAGGAGATGGCACGACGTCCGCGTCAGTCATATCCAGCCCACGGCCGCTGCCTTCCCTAGCCCCTTGTATGGGCAGAGGCACCTCGGAGGTGGAGTCGGTGTGGCTCAGGTCGTAGCTCGCCATGCCGTAGAGGTCGGCCTTGCTCTCCGAGGACTCGGGCCTGCGCTTGGAGTACCGGTTCTGGCTGACGCTGCCGCCAAACTTGCTGTGTGGCGGGCTGTTGCCGAGCTCTACGTCTCGATGCTTCGAAGTGCTGCCGGTGCCGCCGTAGCTCTTGTTGTGGTACTTCGACGACTTGGTGATGCGGCTGGATAGTGCGGGAATGAAGCGCGAGACGAGGGGGCGGAAGGTCGGGAGGCAGGCGCAGGTCAGGCCGCAGGAGAGCTCGCCGACGGACCAGCCGGCGGTCTCGACGTTTTCCCAGGTGAAGTCCTCGGCGAGGTGGAGGAAGCGGATTCGGATGAAGGAGATGGTGCAGGTGCTGGGTACACGCGTTAGGCAACGGGTTGAGCGTACGGATGATGGGGGAGACGTACAAGAAACCTAGGCAGAAGATGCCAAGGAGGACATATTTCTGCCCCCTCGCAAGTTTGAGCTTGCTGATCATTGGCAGTGGGAGGACGAAGACGAGGATATCGGTGATGATGTTGCCCGCGGCATTGATATACCACTGCGGGTAGTTGGGGATGCAGGTGCCGTCGATGGTTTTGTCCCAGAAGCTGGCGATTGGGGTACAGATGAAGATCTCGACGAGAACCTGCGAGATGCTCCAGCCGCCGACGAGGATCATGGCGGCGATGTAGACCTTCTTCATCTTCTGGATGGCCAGCACGCGGTAGTACTGGAAGAGGAAGGTCATCTTGATGCCGGCCAGGGCAGCATTGTAGAAGACGATGGTGATGTAGAAAGTCTGCGGTGTTCGATGTCAGCGAAAACCATCACGGATGGCCTGGGAGGCGACGTACCCTCATGTATGATGTGATTTGGTCCTGGTTGAGGAAGTATACGTGTCTGCCGAAGCCATTTTTCGTGTCTACAGGCTGTCAGTACGCCATGATGAACAGCCGGAAGAATAATGACGACGACTCACTTATTGCCACCGAGAAACCACATGCAAATATCAAAAACTGCAAGTGAAGTGATGATCAGCGTGATGTCCAGCCCAGATGGGCGATCCTGTGGTCCGGGACGGCTTACGAATGTGAAGATGGCGATCCCGTCGTCGATTCCGAATTGCCTCAGCATGAAAGCTCGGGTGTATGTTCGTAGTGCGACGCAGAAGAAGGCGACTGAGAGAACGAAGCACGTAACGCCGACGATAAGCGGCCCGCGCGTCTCATTCGGATCGATGCCGGGAGGGGCTTCCATGGTCGTTCGAGAGAGGTGCGCTCTAGCAAGCGCCGGCGAGGTTGTTGATCGAAGACCACGGACGGAGGGCGAACCACTCAGGAGTGGTCGAAGACGGGTGTAGAGAGTAGATATGGAGCTCAGCTCGGTCGCGGGTGCGCTAACCTGGGCGCGGAGAGGAAACACTGGGTGTGGCTGGACCGTGGGACGAAGAAACAATGGGATGACAGGTTATGGAGGAACGTTGGTTTATCTTTAAGCACGAGGCTTGGCCATCGTCTATCTCCTGCCTAGCGAGCCATACGAAGGGGATGAAAGAAAAAGAGGGTGTGAGACACAACTTCACACACCATGGCAAATCCGCAAAGGGTGCAACGCGGCAACGTTTGCAACACTCGAAGGGACCCGGGAGGGTGTGCGATATTCCGTGTCTCATATGGGTTAAACGTGGAGATCATGAGCAGTAGGGATCGACGGATCTATTCCCAAGGGCCCATGCCTGGGAGCGATTGTCTTTTTTCGGGGATGCACAGGAACCGTGCGCGCGGGTAGACAGCTCGGGATCCGTAAGCGTCTAGACGGACGGACGTCTTTAACGGTGGAAGATAGGTTGAGCAGGATGACGGGACCCCCCGGCCGTCTTCCGTGAGACTGCATGAATGATATGGCCCCGGATGGGATTGACGAATGGGAGAGAGGCGCGGGCGTGCTTCCGGAGTGCGGGCAGAACGTTGACGTCTCGACGAAGCTTCTTCTCAGGCGCAACGGCATGTGGGATGAGGAGGGTGACAGCCAAAGGGCGAGCAGCAGGCAGTGGACGGTCAACGGTGCTGCAGCCCAGCCTGTCAAAGAGAGACATCCAAGGGAGAGACGTCGACGGTGGTGATCCTGATAGTGCACCGCAGCCCAGACGGCAATCTCCCGTCGTGCTGGCACGCTGACGGTGTATTCCACGGTCCATCTTGAACTCTGATTAATGAGCAGGCCGAGGGTCCGGTCCAGGGGAATGAATCTGGGAAGCACATGTAGCAGACATCCGACTTTCCATCTTGGACACATGGAGAACACGACTCAGTTTTCGTCGATAAAGGAACTCGCAATGTCTCAGACCACCTCCTGGCATGTGCAAACTTATGGGGCCAGAGGTCTTGGGAGTTCAAAGTTGCTCTCGAGCTGGAGCCGCGATGTCTGTGTGTCAACCTGACAGCCCAATGATGTCCGTCTCTACTCGAACATGGCGATGGTCTTGAGCCGCGGGTGTCCATGGCTGCATGCCGCACCCCCTGCTAGCTGGATAGAGAAATAGAGCGAGACTGGAAGAGCGAGAGACCGACAAGGATGAGCCATCTCCGAAGCCCGTGAGATGAGGAGAGCGTCGCGGGGAGTTAGCTTGCAGACTGGACAGGGCAGAACAAGCAGAGCAGGCCTTTGGCTGACTCGCATATACCGAGGCCAGAGTTTGGTCGTATTCTGCATCGACGATCACCGCCGGCGGGAAGTCAAAAGATACTGAGTGCGACGGGAGGGACTCTTGGCCCTTGAGAGTTGAGAGCTGACCAAAAATAAAAACAAGGACGCATCATTATCGTATGGCATTCTGATGGTGGCCGTTGTTCGTCTGATTCGGGGACTGAGTTTGGTGGTCAGAATCGGGTGAAACGGCGACATGTTCTAGCAACGCGGGGCAGAGCCTTCAGAAGACGCAAAGAGAGGACCGGAGCGAAGATGAGCGCGCTCGCTCGGCCTTCAAACCGCCTGGCGGCAGGCTGACCGTTGCTTCTGGATTGGGACATTGCCTCTTAAGCGATGTCAGAACAAGGGACCTGAAGAACACATGAAGAACCTGAGGGGCGTCCGGTCCCGACGTCTCGACGGACCTGCATATCCGTCCTCATCTTGCGTATGAGAGACGCCGTTCTGTTGCCTCGCTCAACCGGGCATCCTCGGCGACGGCAACCGAGCAGCTTGCCACGCGAAAAGGCCTGCGGGCCGGCGTGTCTTGGCCCTTGGGCGCTGATTCTAGCCCTCCCTGGCTGGCGCCAGGGCTTCCTTGTCGCGCTTCAGCCCGGGGTTTGGTCAATCATGCCATCGAATGACTCTGTTTTTGGGGGGATAATGGCGACAAGCAAGGCAGAAGGGAGGGCCTGAGCGCATACAAGAACCGGATATGGCTACTGTACAGTCGTTCTTCAGCGAATTTTCGGCTTGTAAATCCGTAGGCTGGGTGGAATAATCAGCAACCCCTTGAATGATCGCGTCAACCCGTCGAGGACCCTTGAAAGCTGCTATGCCCTTTGGAGATCGAGCCACAGCTTTTGGAGAATAGAGTTTGCGCTCATTGCCCGATGGTGGATTGGTGACGCTTCGTGGGCTCTTCGTTCTTGGAGGGATCAGCGGAGTCCGGACAGATATCCGTACGTCGGTGGATTGCTGCCAAAGCCTGACCTCGGTGAGTGTCTTCCCCTCCCGGAGGATGAGAGCACAGTCCCCGTTGCTGGGAATGCCATCCTACGATGCCGCGTTACTGCAGATGGTGTTGCAGTTACCGATGTGATGTTCCAAGGACGTTGAATGATAGAACGGGGGTTGTGCAACCCCCGCGCCCGTCACTCGACTTCGACTGTCACTGAATATTTCCTGTCAAGGAGCCGTCACGTCAAATGCGCGCACGGTCTCCCTGTTCATCGCCCTCGCCGTTTTCAACCCTCCATCTGCTATCCCACAACTACCGGATGCCAGTGCACAGGGCAAGTTGTGGCAGTCATGAACCCCCCCATAGGACCGTGGATTCCGTGGGATCAAGCATCTCTGCAAGGGCAGTCACACCGACCTGGGAGCGGATAGCCGGCCGCTGTGCTTCGGAGATAGAACTTCCATCGTCAGAGGTCAATGCGAATGGATGCTGGCAGTTGGATAGTAACCGTCTTGAGCTTGTAACCAGCCCGCACCGTTGATTCAATCGAAAAATGGCCCGGTCTTATGAGATACAATTATTACTACGAACACAAACATGTGCCCGGTGACGGATGAATTCGCCTATCCGTAGCCTGTAGGAGCCCACTGTCTGCGAGCAGCAAATTTTCCCCTCTGCACATGACTAGCTTAATCACCAGATTTGGGCCTTCCAAGACCATCTCTGAGCCGTCTGAAACAGCCTGAAATGTCGCAGCGAGGGACCAAACGAGACTGCAAATCAGGCTGTCCCGGCTCCGCAGGCATAGGGGAGCGGGCACGCATCCGCGTGGTGAATGAGTCGCTCACTCCTAACGTGGATGAAGGGACTGGCGATGCGCCTATTCTTTCCCTCTATCTGAGGAGGGTCGACAGGCTCTCATCACAGCAGGACCCTGCGGCCCACGTGCGACACATGTCTTGAAGCAGCCGTCGATTCCACAATATCCACGCGAAGCTGTGCCTCATCTGCGCGTAAATCAATCATTCAATCAATAAACCACCAAAGCGCTGGCAGGGAACTCCATCATGTGTCGCTCGCGATCCACGTGCGCGTGGCGATGGTCCACTGCGGATCGCTTCATGACTGCACCGGAGCAAGTTAAGGTGTGTAATAAGGTCGAAGACAAGAGCCGGGGACAAGGTGCTTATTCCGTACAAAGTTGATTGCTCGCGAAACGCGCTGCTCCGTTATATGCCTTGTTTGCTCCTCTCAACCTCCACCCAGTCGTCCTGCCTGGTTATTGTGCTTACCGAGAGCATCTCTGCTTCCCAAAACGATGAATAAGAACCCCGAAAGAGCCGGGTCGTATCTGCTTCCATCTGCCTTCTCGCGCACGCACCCCGTGGGCAGCGGGGCATATTGAGTGAGGCGGAAGAATTGAAGGTGCCGAGTGTCCGTCGAGCCGTAGCGACGCAAAAGTGCCCTATTCCCTCTTTTGAGAGCTGGATGAGTTGCTTCGCGGCAGATGCCAATGCGAGGTCGCTTAGGGCTCGCGATGACGCCGATGCTGTCGGCTGAGAAAGAGGTTGGGATACCCCGAAAAGCGACCGGGGAATGCTGAACAACGGCAGTGGGCGAGCGCGTTTTAGGTTCAGTCTCCTCTCCGCTCAGAGTCGTCATCGGCAGACACACATGTTCATCTCGAATGTCCGTGTCCGCCGATATAGCTGCCATCGCCAGTTGAATCGGTGGCAGTGATCAATGGTAGGCCTCGTCGCTGGGCATGAACGCCCATCTCCCGATCCCAGCTTCCGATGCGACGTGGCGGGTGAGTAGAATGCTCATATGCTATCCATGCCCACGTTGCGTCCAGCCTCAGTTCGGTGATGACATTCAAGCCGCCGGCGTTAAGGCTCTCAGAATCGGCAAAGGTTTCGTGACCATGATTGCGTCCAAAGTTGTCGGGATATATTAGTGTACTGTTTAGCGCTCGAGACCGCCCAGGACGCTTGTTAAGCGAAGGCGCAATGTGCATTATAGTGGACTTGTTGAATGCGAGATTGTAAAAGGAGACCATGTGTTGTGTTACTCAGACTCGCCGTTCTCGCCAGACACTTTGCCGATGCCGCCAAAGACTTAGTTAGGTACGAATATACTATTACACTATCGAATTTAGACTCCGAATTGACTTTTTGATGTAGCGTCATGACAGCATCTGTTGGTTCCGTCAACCGAACAGCCCGGCTTTTATCCTGGTCGGGGCACAGGGGCTGGGGATAAGAGAAACTCAAATGAGGTCTGCCGAGGCGGCAAGTTAAACGTAGACGTTGACTTCTCAGGGATTTCATCTACTCTGTAAACTCTGACAACCTCGACTTCTTCCTGAACGCACACACTCTCGTTTGGTTTTTTCCTCTCTGGAATGGCTTACCCCACGACCTGTGTGGAACCTTGGCTTGCTTGCACTCAAGCTTCACAAACTAATTTTGTGCTACGATGTCGCCATGAACGGCCGGCTGGCGCAATGGTAGCGCGTCAGCCTCCTACGAAGGGGATATTCAAGCTGAAGGTTGTGGGTTCGAGTCCCACGTTGGTCGTTTTCTTTTGTTTTGATCGCAGATTCAATTGTCATTGTGGTTACATCAAAGAGCCAGTTTGTTTCGATTCTTAGATGTCGTTAAAGCATCTCATTCAAGTTTTGTTCGTTGTGGCTGGACTAGTTAGTTTATAGCGCTAAGTAATGTAAGTCGGTCCTGCTTTTAAGGACATCTATAGAAGTCTCACGCTTTTGAAGGAGAACAACTAGCGACAGACAGACAGTGGCAGGTAATAACTGCATGTACAGAAAGAAGTAGTCAGTCAACCAGTCTGATTTTTAACCGTAGACTGATTTTCCTTTCCTCTGCTTCTTGTTCTTTTGCGTCATTTACGAAGTCTTCAACCGTTCTCGTCCCTATCAACTATGTCGTTACATGGATCGATCGTCTAGACTAAAATGAAGCTAGCTGTTTCTCTGCGAAAAGGGTACCGCCAGCTAGGATATCCTGGTTTTATTGCGCGCAACTTAGAAACGATAAGTAACGATAAATAACAGAGAGAGTAATAGCATAGCATAAACTACATCGGTCAGTCAGTCAGCCAGCCAGCCAGTTAGACTGGCTTTCTGAGCAGACCAGATGCAAGTCGTCAATTCATCGGTTACTTTCTTCCTTGGCTGCGTGCCAAGACTTTCTTTCACCCAAGCTGGATGTAGCCCAGCTGCTTGTGTCAAGAGTTGTCAGTAGATAGTGAGTGGCTCAGATCAGCATGATGTTTGGGACGAGGCTCACTCGATCAAAACCATTTCACCGAGGAGAACTAATTAACTCATAAGTCATCAATTAACTTCAACTATTTCATGCCGCACAGCATCTACGGAAGAACAAAGCTACCGAGGTAGTCGGCCTTGCCCACCGGCA
The DNA here is from genome assembly GCA_014235935.1 of Colletotrichum musicola. Classification (NCBI taxonomy): domain Eukaryota; kingdom Fungi; phylum Ascomycota; class Sordariomycetes; order Glomerellales; family Glomerellaceae; genus Colletotrichum; species Colletotrichum musicola. The sequence goes on from WIGM01001118.1 coordinate 10,766, forward strand.
CGCCCTTGGATCTCAGAATAGCATAACCAGCGTTGAGGTGGAAGAAGAAGTTGGGAATGCCGTGGTTCAACGCAGCCTCTGTGGCCGTGACCTTCAACGTCTTTCCGCCGAAAATGGGGCTGTCGGGGCATGTTAGATGTCTGGATGGCCATTGAACGAATTCAGGATGGGAACAACTTACAGTTCAACTTCGGCATTGGCCTTGGCGTTGACGGTGGCGGCGTCGACCTTGCTGAGAAGGTCGAGGGTGTCGCGGATGCGCTTGTGCAGCTCCTCGAGGGTCTTCTCCGTGTTCTCGAGGGGCTCCAGTTCGACGCCGGTCAGGCGGGCAACGTTTGCTCTCACCGTCTTGGTGGCGGTCTGCACCTGGAAGGTGAGGGGCAGCTGGTCCTCGATAAGGCGCGCATCGGGGTAGGTGCTGGGGTCGACGCCGTTCGCCTTGGCGTGCTCCTCGGCCTTGTTGAGGATGTGCTCAAAGGTCTTCAGACCCTTGGTGAAGGTGGGAATGACAGCATCGTAAACGGAAACGGAGGCCATCTTAGTGACTTTCGAGGTAGTTGATGATGATGAGGGGAGGTTGGCTGAGAAGAGGTGGCGTGGCGGTTTATGAAGGACAAGGTTTGTGATGAGTGCATGCGCTGAAGTAATGCGAAACAATGGCTGTAGGATAGGACTTCAGGCCATCTTTATATCGAGGGGAAGGTGACAAAAGAGACTGATGCGGTGCGACGATGCAGGTGATTTGTAAGATGCCCCTCGAAATTGCGTGCTTGGTCAGCTTCATCCCAGAGCGCATGCAAGTCAATCTCACAAGAAGCGGTGACCGTCAGGCACGACCTCAGATCTCCCGCTCATCTCGCATGTTTGGGTATGACTGAAATGTCGTGATGGTCTGGAGGTGAGGGGTTTCCCCTGAAAGTTGCCTCATTGAGCGGTTCAGCTCTCAGTTTCGCTCATCTGGGTGGATCGTGACGTTATCGGTTGACAGATGGCGTCATCGTGCAAGGTCGCAAACCCCGCGATATCACCCTCATGATCGCGGTAAAGAGTAAACGAAGCAGATAAAGAGACAATTTGGTAATGCGGTGCACAAATCACGTAAAACGCTGAGGAGGGGTAGCCTCACAGACGGAGGATCGTGTCCGAGCTCGGCCTCTGCGAGAGGACCGTGATAGGGACATTAGTAATGCTCGCCTTATGGCCAGAGATGCAATGAAGATGTGTGAGATTCAACTTGTCTGTACTGCCAGGTATCGATGCTATTGCAAATGTAACCTTCGGTGACCGCTGGAGGTCTGGGTCGATCAAAACCTCACTCTCGAGCTGAATGCATGTAGAGGGTGGCTAAGCGCGGGGATCGAACAGGTAACACGGAAGACTTGACTCCATGCTACTACTAAAACAAGCTATTCAATACTCTCCAGGTCGCTTACCTCGTCGTTGGGAGCGCAGGTAATTCCCAAGAGCTTTCTTGCTGTGATACTACGAGTCGAGGCTCGTTCCTTTTCCCCCTGTTATTACAGTTCTACCGGTATTGCAGAGTCTAGTAGTCGACTACATTCTGACCCGAGGCCTTAGGAGAAACCACGCAGTCTTGCCAGCCGTGTAGTCGCCTATGTTCAGGATTTTGTCATTGTGACAGGTTGCTGGCTACGGATTATCCTTATGCATGGGTTGAAAAAGATCCCAGTGTGGTTCACTTGCTGCTGCGATGCCTCATATAAACTTCGTGTTTATTTAACTGAGGAAGTCAATGTTTCTTCCGAGTACGGTCTCGGCTTGCATGAACGTGGTCCTTCTGTGAGAGTATTGAGAAAACTGAAAACTGACTTGATGTCTTAAAATCACAAATGTCGCGTGGCCCGCGTGGGATGAAACATCACGACGAGATGAGACCTTGACCTGATAGGAACAAGACTCGGCCAAAGACACGCATTACAGCTCGAGCACAGTTACTACTTAATCAAACATTCGGAAACTTGCTAAGGATGGGACTGCCGTGCGCGAGACAAAGCGTCGGGCATCCCCACCGCCGGCCGGAAATCCATGGGGAACATAGCTAAATAGGACAAGCCGACCTCTTAACTCAATGGGGAAGGCCT
>WIGM01001119.1:0-12865 GCA_014235935.1 Colletotrichum musicola
ACGCGCAGCGACCACGCACGCGGGACCAAAAACGCACCTGCGTCCGTCTGACGGCATAACGGCCAATGAGAGAGGCGGCCAGAGTAGGTATGCGATTGGGTCGAGTGCGGCAGATGGAAGAGTTTCCGCAGACGGCGGTCAGGATAAACACGAAAAGACTGATGCCAATGGTATTGGCCATGTGTTCAGCCCGTTATCGGTGAGCCACGTAGCGCGGCGTTGGGAAAGATAGCGCAGGCAGGGCAAGGGCCAAGATTCCCATGTCTCTGGGACGTCAAGACATTTAGACCGTCCGTGCTAACGTCGGGGCGTCGTAAACAATGGGATGGAGCACACAACAACAGAGACCAGATGTCTTGGACAGGCCGGTCGCGGTACCCGGCTAAGAAAAAATTTACGAGGTTGCGTGCCGGGCGCCGTGCCGTCCGGGCCGCGGAACCCAAGGGGGTGTCAGCCTCTGCCGTCGCTTGTCTTTCAAGATTGGGAAAACGGCGTATGCTACCTTATGGTACTTCAATCTATTGCGACGGGACGGGAAGGGTAAGAAGATCGTGGGATGGTGGTCTGATACGGGGGCCTGGAATTGAAGGAGCTTCTGTTCCTGGGAAACGGAGGGCGGCGACACCGTTCGAGGCTCTTTGGGACCTGTTGGTTGCTAACGGGACAGGGGATGGAAGTGTGTGTGGATGGGATGGATGTAATAATTCAATGGTTTGATGCAGGTCAGGATGTTGATGTCTTGGCGGCCTGGCGAGAGCGACGGCACCAATTGGGGAAGACGGGACTTGCCTCGCGGAGGAAATGGGACGAGGATGGGCATATCTCGAGGAGGGAGAAGAGTGCAAGATGCCAGTCAACCAGCATGCCGTGAGAGAGAGATAATAAGACGCTCATGCAGGATGCAGGTGCAGAGAGGATACGACGCACGAGATGACGTATCGGCGGTGCGATACGAGGCCGCTAGTGAGCTGTCGTCGAGTCCGAGGGCGTGCAGGATGGGCGGCGCTGGTCAGCTGGATCAGCCTATTCCTGTTCCTGTTTCCTGTTCCTGGATCTGATTTCTCTTGGTGTAATACGGAGTACATAGTGCCGTCTTCTCTTTCCGGCCTGAAACATATGGTTGGCTTGGAAAAAGGCAGGAACAGGAGAAAAACGGAAGAGACATTACGGGGGAAAGAAGAAAGGAACGAAGGAAAAAAGAGTCTCAGTATGGCGCTAACTCTGGCAGGACTAGAAGCTCCTGCAGGTTACATTGCCGCGGCTGCTATTTCCGGAGCGCGTTGGTGTAGCCTACAGGTACCGGCCTTGGTACGGACAGCTGTACATGGTAAGACGGTGGGTGACATGGCGGCACAGGCCTCGAGTATTGCTTCTTGGGCGCTGCTTGGCGAGGCCGTTGTGATTTACCTGCCCTGGGGATCATTCTGTCGCTACCCTTCTTCAGCGACCCTGCGTTTATGGCTTGCTGTCTGGCGGTGATCCATCTGGTGTTTGCATGTTTGTAGGGCAGAACATGAGGAGCAGTAAATACGGAGTACGGACGAACGTCTCCATGTGTTCCTCCACTCCCCGAAAACATTATGGGACTGTCAACAGATGGACGCAGGGGCAGATGGGGCAAAACAAAAAAGACCTATCAATGCCATCAGTTTTGATGGACCTTTCCCGAGGTCATCCAGGTCGGTCGGGTCATCGGCGAATAAACCGAGCCACTCTCGCAGCGTGCCCGGTTGGCCGTGTGGAGCACCTCATTTTAACCGTATCTCGCCCAGTTGCTCGATGAGGCAAGTGCGAAGAAATCCATGAATCAAATCAAATCCCATCCGCCATTACATTGAACATACAGACAGAGTTGAGAGCCCATCACCATCAAGAGTGGCGATCCCCAAGGTCTCTCTCTAAGGCATCCACCATGCCCTGTGTGACTCTTCCGTCGCAGCCAACTGCATCTGCACGTCGTGGTTGCACCGCATGCTCGTGTTCTGCGCGCTGTACTTCGTACCTAAGACCTAGTGGTTAAGGCCCTGCCGGCGCGATCTTCAGGGGGGATGCCGGTCCAGTCTCTGCCCAGCCAGCGGAGCTAAGCCGCTGTAATTGGCCCCAAGAGAACGTTGGCACAGGGCCAAGCCAATCATCTTATCGCCTCCGCACGGCAGCCTCGACCGTCTCCTCAGCTCCTGCTCTCCTTCCTCCTCGTACCTCTCTAGAGGGAGGTACTTGTTTATTGTATTTTTTCACTTGGTTGCATCTTTTCCCATTCGCCGCCTTCTTCCTCCTCCTTCTTCTTCTCCTCCTCACGATGGATAACCCTGCCTGCCAACCTTCTCCCATACCACCACACCTGCATTTCAGAAGCTTTCCAGCCCGCCTCTCCCGCAGTCGACCAGATGCTTTCGACAAGACTGGCAATTGGCGTCCCCGGTCCGCCCGCCTCCACGGCCCACGGCCGACCGTCCGGGGGGTGCCCGTCACCCCTGCCCTTCTAGCCTTCTCGAGATGCCAATGCCATGCCAATGCCATGCCATGCCAGGCTGTGGGCAAGAAGGCCCCGACCCTGACCCTGGCCTCTGCAGCCCGCACCCATGTCACCCATGGTTCGCGTCGTGGTTCCGTCGCCCGCGAGTGGACTTTTGGGTCTTGGGTCTTGGGTTGCCGCCGACGGACGCGGCCGCACACGAAGCGAAGATGCAATTCATAGATAATACCGGGGAGCCGCCCTCCCGTCCCCTCCCCCAGCTGGACCGAGTGAGTCTCCTCCTTCTCCATCCCCTCTTCGTCTGGGTTTCCCTCGTTTCCGACTCCCCACCACTGACAGCCGCACAGCTTCGAGGCCATCTTTCGCCATGGCTCTCAAGACGTGGTTGTTGACGGCCCTCGCCGGCCTCGCTCACGGCCTGGCCTCCACCGACACCATCACCTGGGGAGGCGACAACTCCCGCGCCGGCTACCTCGAGAACCACAACATGGACCCCTCCGTTGTCGGTAGCTCCCAGTTCGGCCAGCTCTTCCGGACCCTCCTCCCCGGCCGATACGGCAACGTCCCCGAGCAGATCTTCTCTCAGCCCCTCGTTTACACTCCCGAAGGCGGCGACGGCACCCAGTTCGTCTACGTCGCGACCCAGCAGAACAACGTCTACAAGCTCAACGCCAAGACGGGCGAGATCATTGCCTCCCGCAACCTGCACATTCCCTTCTTGACCGCCGACCTCGACGGCTGCGTCGACATCAATCCCCAAGTCGGCATCACCGCCACCGGTGTCATTGACCCGTCCACCGGCACCCTCTACCTCACCTCCAAGACCTACGCCGACCAGACCCAGGTCGGCGTCGCCCAGGGCCGTCCCGCCGGCCGCTACTTCATCCACGCGCTCGACGTCAACGACCTCTCCGAGCGCCCCAACTTCCCCGTCGACCTCGAGGGCACCGTCGCCCGCAACAACCCAATCCGCTCCTTCAACGGCGGCATCCACCACCAGCGCCCTGGCCTGCTGCACTACGGCCAGTACGTCTACGCCGGCTTCGCCTCACACTGCGTCCAGTACAACTTCACCGGCTGGATCATCGGCTGGGACAAGACCACTGGTGCCATCGTCGAGCGCTTCGCCCTCCAGGGCGATGGTGTCCCCGCTGATATCCCCGGTGCCGGTATCTGGATGTCCGGCGGTGGCCTCGCCTCCGACAACGCGGGCTCCATGTTCTGGGCCAGCGGCAACGGCTACGCTTCTCAGCTCAGCAACATCCCCGTCAACGGCCGCAACCCGCCCACGGCCCTCGAGGAGGCTGCTGTCCACATGATCATCAACGACGATGGAAGTACCACCGTGGCCGACTTCTTCATGCCCTGGGAGAAGCAGGCACTAGACGGCGCCGACAAGGACCTGGGAACCAGTCCTCTGCAGATCCTCCCCAGCAGCACCTTCTCCTGCGGCGACGTCCGCCGCATCGGCGTCGTGACGGGCAAGAACGGCAAGACGTACTGGATCAACCTGGACAACATGGGCGGCTACCGCAACGGCCCCAACAACTACGACGCCGTCATCCAAACCTACCAGAACGACAACTCCGTCTACGCCGGTGCCGGTGTCTACCCTCTGGAGGGCGGTTACATCTACATCAACGGTACGTCCCGGCTGACAGAGGCGTGCATCGCGAGCTCCATGCTGATTTTGAACAGTGATCCAGTACCCCACCAACGTCTTCAAGTTCTCCTGCGAGGGCGGCGTGCCCTCTTTCACCAAGGTCGCTGAGAGCCCCATGACCAATGCCTACATCCTCGGCGTCAGCCACGGCACCGTCACCTCTCTCAACGGGCAGCCCGGCACGGGTCTCCTCTGGACCCTTGACGTGCAGGGCTCCCAGCTCAAGATCTTCGAGGCCGTTCCCAAGGACGGCGAGCTGAACCTCATCAAGTCCTTCAGCGTCCCCGGCTCCACCAAGTTTGGAAGGGCAGTCTTCGGCGACGGCATCATGTACCAGGGCACCACCCAGGGATACCTGTACGCCTTTGGCTCGCCCGTCACCACCCCGATCAACTGCACCTCCCCCAACGAGTTCGGCACCGCCGATGTCGGCTCCGAGGGCGAGCCGCGCACCATCACTTGCACCGCCATCATCGGTGTGACTGTTTCGGACATTGGCCTCGACGACACGGACGACTTTGCACTCTCCGGCGTCGCCACGCTGCCGCTCACTCTCGCGGCCGGCGAGACCTTCTCCGTCGACGTCGCCTTCAAGCCGACCACCGTTGGCCTCATCTCCGCCGACATCGTCGTCAACACCACCAACTCTGCCGAGGGCTACAGCCAGGGCACGCACGTTAGGCTGACGGGAACGGGCGAGAGCGCCGGCCCGCTGCTGGCCATTACGCCCCCGACCATCACCTTCCAGGGCGTCATCGCCGGCTCCGAGGGCAATTTGGAGGAGCAGATCATCTTCTCCAACCAGGGCAACTCGGAGCTTGCCGTGACCGAGGTCCAGTACTCCACGACCAGCGCACAGGGGCCGTTCGAGACCTGGGACGGATCGACGGCCACCCTGACCGTCGGAAAGTTCACCCTCTCCAACATCCCCGCGACGATCGCTTCCAACTCTGGCACGACTGTCCGCATTGCCTTTGACTCCGCCGAGGCCGGCAGCTACGGCGCTTACCTCAGGGTCGTCTCGAACGGTGGCACCAAGTCCTTCACCATCGCTGGCTCCGCCGGCCCTGCCCCGGTCGCTCTCGTCGAATTCCAGACCCCGGATGGCACCGGCTGGGTCGAGTACTCCGCTGACAAGAACTTCACTTTTGGCAACGTCACCGAGAACACGTCGCTATCGCTCAAGTTCCGTGTCACCAACGCCGCCCCCGAGGGTGGTGTCAAGCTCACCTTGACCGTCTCGAAGCCGCCTTTCGGTATCCCCGGCATCATTTCTGCGGCCAACCAGGTCGACCTCGCCGAGGGTATCTCGCTTGCCCCCGGCGAGAGCGCCGACGCCACCATGGTCTGCAGCGTGCCCAAGTCGCAGTGGAACGTTGACCCTTACACCAACACCGCTCCCTGGACCATGAACACCAACGACCCCAACTTTGAGAAGCACTTCTTCACGTTCGAGTGCACCGCTGTGTCCGAGCAGGCGCCGCCCCTGCTGCCCGACGGCCAGGGTCGTTACCGTTACATCGGCTGCTACAAGGAGAACAACCCCGGCCGCCAGCTCTCCAACCAGCTCTACGGAAATGCCGCCAACACCAACGCCATGTGCATCGCGGCTTGTGCCGAACGCGGCTACGTCTTCTGCGGCACTCAGTACCACACTGAGTGCTGGGGCGGCCCGAACATCCCGGTGGAGAAGGTTGACCCGCGCAACTGCAACTTCGAATGCGGCGGCGACATCAACCAGGTCTGCGGTGGCAACGGCTTTGGCGAGCTCGAGGGTGGTGCCTTCTTCTCGCTGTTCGCCGATTCGGTCCAGTGGGACGGCAACACCACCACGCCGACCCCGGGTCCGGGCACGGGCCCGAACCCGACGGCTCCCGAGGTCAACCCCGGCGTGGGCGGGTACGTGAGCGAAGGATGCTACACCGAGGCCACCGACACTCGTGCCCTGCCCAACCTGGTCGACCTTGAGGAGAAGACCGTTGCCAACTGTATTGCGGCTTGCTCTGGGCGCAGAAACACCTACGCCGGACTCGAGTACGGCGGAGAGGTAAGCATTGACGATCCCAGGTGCCGATGCGACTGCTAACAAGTGCAGTGCTGGTGTGGAAACACTCTTGCCGAGGGAGCTGTTCCCGCCGACAACGCCGCCGAATGCAGCATGCCCTGTGCCGACAACAGCACCGAGTACTGTGGTGGCCCGTCCAGGCTCAACTTGTACAGGCTCGAGGGCGATTTCCCCGAGCCGACCACGACCAGCGCCGCTGCCACGGCCACCGAGACCTCGGCGGTTCCCACGGCGACCGCCCCGTCGAACGAGCGTGTCGGCGACTGGCTATTCCAGGGCTGCTTCACCGAGGGCGACGGCGTCCGCGCCCTCCCTGCGCGCACCTACGCCAACGACTCGATGACTCTCGAGTCCTGCGGCGCCTTCTGCGAGGGTCTCCAGTACTTTGGTACCGAATACGGCAGAGAGTGTAAGTAGAAGCCGCCCAAGATGCAGCTTAGCAGCACTAACGAAAAACAGGTTGGTGTGGCGCCGAGCTTGACGCCAGCAGCACCGAGGCTCCTCTGTCCGACTGCTCCTTCCCTTGCGCCGGCGACGACACGCAGAAGTGCGGTGCCGGCAACAGGCTCCAGGTCTACCTGTACTCGCCCGAGGGTGCCGCCACCAGCGCGGCCCCGACGACCGAGGCGTCTGCTACCGAGACGGCGACCGCCACTGAGACTGCGACCGCCACCCCAGAGTTCCCGACCGCGTCGGTCCCTGCCAACGGCACTTCCGGGTCCCAGACTGCCGTCACCGTTACCCCGACCGAGGAGCCCACGACCACGCTCGCTCCGACCACTCTTGAGGTCTCGACGACTGCAGAGGCTTCGTCCGCTTCGGCCACCTCCGGCCCAGTGCTCGAAGGAGACTCGACCACTAGCGCGTCCCCTTCAACGACCACCACCTCGACTACGACATCCGCGACCCCCACGCCCACTGGCCCGGTCATTGTCCCCGGCAACGAGAACTTTACCTACTACGGCTGCTTCTCCGAGCCCGAGATCGGCCGCCTCCTGCCCACCCAGGTGCTCAACGACGGCGACGAGATGACCATCGACAAGTGTCTCGGCGCCTGCTACGACAAGCGGTACGCCGGCGTCGAGTACGGCCGGGAGTGCTGGTGCGGCGACTCGCTCAGCCTCGGCGGCGCCGACGGTACGCGCCCCGCGGCCAACGAGACGGGCACCGACTGCTCGTTTACGTGCCCGGGCAACAGCACGCAGCTCTGCGGTGCTGGTTCGCGTCTTAGCCTGTACATCCTCACCGAGGTGCTCGAGGAGCTGGAGAGGCAGAACAGGACCGTCGCGCGCAGATTTTAGGAAAATGGTAATGTCTACTTGGTGTAATTAGAGATGGTGGTCTGTGTCGATATGGAGCAGGCCGCCTGATACATAATTCTGATACATATTATGAGCAACTTATCTGGCCATGGTGTGACAATCAAGTCTGGAAGCTGTCTTCATTCGGTTTGCTTGGGCTGATCATCCTTTGGGTGCTGTCAGATGGGATGGATATATACAAGCCAAAGACTTCTTGTTCTCTTTGTTTCGCCCGCACAGTCGTGGTAAGGATGGGCTCCAAGGCTCACAAGGGCATTTAGGTCTAACAGCCATTCGTCACGGCTTTGGGTTCATCGGGGTTTGTGGACACGAACGCTCCGCTCGGGGATGGAAGTACTCCACGACGAACCCGGGTTTTTGAGGTGGAGTTGTGAGTTTTGAATGGGAGGTTGATAGGTTTGGGGGGGGGGGGGGGGGGGGGGGGGTGGGGGGGGGGGTGGGGGGGGGGGGGGGGGCGGGGGATTTGTGTGTGAAGGAAATGCTCGCTCAGTTGTATTTTTGCGTCTTTGTGATCTGCACTATCGCGCTGTGAGAGGAAAGAATTAGATCTGTAGAGAGAGCTTTATGTGCTTTTGTAGGGTGATGGAGATATTAGGAGGGGATCTGAGGATGGAGCAGAAAAGGTGTTTCTAGGAGTTTGGAGATGATGTGTTGAGTTTGGGGTGGGATGTTGGAGGTGGTACTTTTATTTTCCCATCTGGGGAAGTGTTTCCTCTCTCGGGGTTCAATGGTAGAAGTGGAGGTTTTACGTGATTGAATGCGCCCTAAAGGCGGAGAGTGGTGGCTCTTATTGATGGAAAATTCGAGGGTAATACGCGACTCTGGACATTCGTCGCGAAGGATTTAGGTTACTCGGCGGCACTTCGTGTTTCTACACGGGGGTCGGTTAAACGCTACTCGGCGTTTACCTGGTATTACGAGCGGTACGGCATGGACGACGACGACAGCGACGACGACGACAGAGGCGGACGACAGAGACAACAGAGACGACAAGGACAACGGAAAAGACGAGGACGACGGGGGTAAGAGGAACAACGGGAACGAGGAAACGATAGACCGTGGCCTCCAGACTTGGCTTGGCTTACATCGAATTGGGGAATGAGGGGCCACCCAATAGGGCATCTCGACGAGCATCACGGCGGTTGACGAATCCTTTTGACCATCGCGCTCATGTCGTTTTCCCCCTCCGCGTCATCATCCGCGGGGTTCGCAAGTCCAACGCGCGTCAGCGTACGTCGGAGGATCAAGACACCTTGACGACTGCGAATTACACACAGCCCAGACTTGGCTATAAAACCGTCAACGGGGCCGAGTAGAAGCTATTGACAGCCCCTAAACCATTCACAAATCTAACAAACTATACTCCAAGCCCACGACACATCGACAACACGAGCTTCACAATGGCCGCCCTCGACGACCTCGCAACAATCTTCTCAACCCAGTCCACCCCGCCCCAGCCCCCGGAAACATTTCTCTCCTCCCACCTAGGCGTCCCCTCCGTCTCAGTCGCCGTGCTCGACAAGGGATCCATCTCCGCGCGCTGCTTCTCGACCCTCGGGGACGACGAGCACACGCGCTTCCAGGCGGCCAGCATATCCAAGCCGACAGCAGCCACGGCGATGATGCGTCTCGTCGCGCAGGGGAAGCTCTCGCTGGACGATAAAGTCATGCACCACCTCCCCGAGGAACTTTTAGATATCCTCGGACCCCGCCATATTCTGGCGGAAATCACCCTAAGGCATCTGCTGACGCATACGGCTGGTTTTCGTACCGCTGCTTATTCCGGGTATGCTGGGCAGGAGTACCCCTCTGCGCTGGATACGTTGATGGATCTGAACGGGGGTCACAATGTCCCCGAGAGGTTGACTGGCTTCCCGGGGCAAGAGCATGCGTACTGCGGCGGGGGATTCGCGATGCTGCAGATCATTCTGGAGAAGGTTTTTCAGAGGGGGTTTGCGGAGCTGATGCAGGAATTGGTGTTTGACCCCCTAGGAATGCAAGATTCGACCTACGAAGCTCCGGATTTCAACGACAAAAGTACGGGGGGGAAGTTTGCCAGGTCGTGGTGGACGGGAACTCAGAAACATGATACCCCCTGGCACCACCACCCGGAACTCGCGTCGGGCGGGCTATGGACCACGCCTACCGATCTGCTCAAGCTCATCCGCGGCATACAGCAATCTTTGAAAGATGACGCCCCCGAGGAGGAGCGGTTCCTCCCAAAAGATGTCGCGAAGGAGATGCTAACGCAGGTGCAAACCGGCGTCGCAGTGTCGTGGTTCGTGTCGAGGAAGAAGGGGAACGTGTTTGGGCATTTTGGGGGGAACTCGCCGTGCTTCCGGTGCTACGTCGTGGGGTTCGCGAACCCCACGGGGAATGTTGATAGTCGAGATGTAGCGGAGGGGTGTGGGGTTGCGGTCATGACGAACGGACTTGAAGGGACGGATGTGTGCTGCAAGGTCGTGCATGCCGTTGCGCATACTAGAGGGTGGCCTTATGTCGGCACATTGGAGCATATACAGGAGATTTCCGTGCCGGTTAAAGACGCTTCTCGAAAGATTGATCAGCGCTGGGAGGAGTGGATGGGTGACTGGGAAGGGCGGTGGAAGATTGAAAAGGGTCCGGAGGGGGCGCCGATGGCGAGGTTTGGGGGGTTGCCGGCTTTGAGGCTCGTTCCGGTTGCGATGCCGGCGGAGCGCGGGGAGGATGGGGGGATGTCGGTTGATTTGCTCGTTGAGGGGTTGCAGGTCATGTTACGGCTTCATGTGAAGGAGCGGAGGAGGGCTGTTGAGGTTTGGAGCGGGCTTACGTTGAGGGCTGAGGGGCTTAAGAGGAAGGGGGAGTGATGGTGGTTTGGCTGGATCGGAGAGCACATAGATTGAGTCGTTCTCTGCTTTCTCTCTCTCCTCTGTTCCTCTTTGCAGTATCAGTAGTTGGGCGAGTTGAAAACTTCACAACATGTCGAACCTTCAACTGTCTTGGGAAAAGAAGTGAAACAAAAAGAGAAGAAGGCTTCGACTCGCGAGTGATCAACCCATTGTATAGAAAATGGAACCTTCAACTGACGATTCCACTGCTCATCGCGATGCATTATAAGTATATTGCGTTTAGTTATACCTTTACGAGATATTTTGTCGTCATGGTACGTACTGTGGGGATAACCACCAGCGGTCGCCGGAGGACACTTGTCTCAATACGTACCTCACTGATAAACCTTCCCTAAGCCCACGAAGGCCTCTTCTACCTGCCTACGAATCCATCCCTTTAACAACGTCGAAATGTCCCTCATACGCAGTATCCGTTTCTCTGACACCTGTTTAGATCAACATGTTCATGGCGCGGTTGCGTCCCTCTATAGTTTTGATGCCCCTTTGGCAGCGTACACGCAACATGAGGACCAGCAACGACAACCATCCCGGCGATCGCGGCATTCATGCAACGCAGCCACAGGACCCGCGATGGCTTCTACGCTCCGGCCTATGACTGGATGACCGGGCAGTTTTTATCCGTGGTCGGAAGAGCCTCGCGAGTGACAGTCATCGTCTTGGGGCCTATGAAAACTTTACTTCGTGGCTTGCCTTCTCGCCTCGTTAGGTAAAAGCCCTCTTCTCCCCGGCTGGACTTTTACCAACACAAGATTTCGCTACTTTTCTTACATTTTGATTGCCCCAAGCCGAGAAGCATTCGAAATGGCCGCCGGCGACCCCTTCCAAGATTTGGGAAGCGTTGGCCTCCGGGTTCTAGCGACAAACGCGGCCCTTATGGACCTCAAAAGACGAGAGTCTCCATCTTCCGTGTCCGAAGACAAGGAGGCTCTCGAATCCCAGCTGCTCTCGCTGCCGCCGGAGGTCGTGCGAGGGATCTTCGATCAGGTTTCCCGCCTCCAGCCGCGGGCCCTGGCCGACTCTAGCATGTCGTCCCTCTGCAAAACTTGCAGAGCCCTTGCAGCAATCGGAACCCCCATTCTTTATAGCCACTTCGAGAACGACAAGACCGTCCTCGGCGTCAGGAAGCTCGTGCTTTTCTGGACCACGCTCTTTGGACACAATCCCAGGCAGTTCAAGACGGAGAACAAGCCGTACCTCGTCAAGGATAACCCGTACCTCCCCCAGGCCGACAATCACCTCTGGCAGTACGTCAAAAGCCTGGCGATCACGTTCCCGGCGCACGATGAAGATAAGGGGGCTTTCAACCTTCTCGGGACCGAGCCGAGTCTGTCGTCAGCGGTGAGCCGCTTCTATATCTACGTGTTGGAGGAGCGAACGACCGCCAGGGCCGACTCGGTGTGGCTGCCCTCCCAGCTTGCGCGGTGGAAGCAGCGGTTCGTGCAGCTAATTACCAAAGGGCAGCACTTCCACTGCGAGCCGTCAGAGGTCCACCAGGTGGCCTCCATGGCGGCAGCGGATCTGATGACAAGGTGCCAGAACGTCGAGTCGATCTGTTGGCTCAACGACTACGACAGCACGAACAGCTCCAACTGCCTGTGGAAGCTCAAGGGCAACGTAGAGATGAAAAACCTGCGCAGCGTCACGATCGCACAAGAGACGCTCGCCGTTTGGGGCCACGAGCGTACCGAGGCCTGGTGGGTCGCTCTGGCCGCCTTCATCTGCCGGAACGCCAGAGACGTGATGGTGAGGATCGTGGCCGAGACGAACGTTCCCTTTATCGACGGCCTCGGCCCGAGGAACGACTTGCGCATGCCTAACCACATCAGCCTGGGCGAAAACCTGACGACGCTGGACTTTCGGCACTCCTCGATCAGCCAGCAGGCCATGAAGACGGTCTTGACCAGCTGCGGACCGCTCGGCTCCTTTGCCTACTTCCCCATCCCTCCCAACTCTATCTTCCTGCCCGGCAATAACCCTGATTCGTTCTTCTGCTACTCGGATTTCGTGATAGAATGCCTCAGGACACACAAGGAGACGCTGAGGTACTTGGAGCTGGTGTTGACGCCGTTGCACTTCGTCTGGGGGATCCGCAGGAGACCCATGGGCTCGCTGAAGGATTTCGCGGCCTTGAGCAATTTGACGCTCGATACGAGCTGCTACAGCAAGCACGAGCGTCTAGTGGATATTCTGCCCCGCCAACTGGACACCTTCAGACTGATTGGGTGCCACGAGACGATGGAATCCGACCTCCTCGACCTGGCCCGGTCCGACACCCGGTCCCCCAGGTCCGGCTACCCCGGTCTCTGCTCGGTTGCGCTGATTCCGTGGCCCAACGAACGCATGAACCCGACGGAAGACAGGAACTTGGAGACCATGCGCGACGTGTTCGCCAGGAAGGGCGCGGAGTTCGTCTTCGGCGACAAGCACTGCTGGGCGGCCCTCGTCAGCGCA
>WIGM01001120.1:0-12815 GCA_014235935.1 Colletotrichum musicola
CGACGTCGGTAGAGGGCATAGGTGAGGCCATGGTCGCGATGGCGAGGATGTGGTAGTTGGAGAAAGTGAGGAAGTAGTGTAGATTATTTCCTAGGCGCGATGTTGGCGGCGGAATTAATCTACATGGTCTGATTGGTCGGAGAAGTGGAGCATCCGCCCCAATAGCTAAAGATGTCCGCCCCAATAGCAAAACTCTACTATATTATACTTCTTCTCTTTTTATATTATAAAGTATATAGGGGTCTTTTTTTATATAACGTGGTTTACTAGTTAGTGACGTATATTAGTTAGCGATATACTTTTCCTAACCCTATAAATATGTTATAAGTTAATATAGCTAGAATATCAAAATTTAATTAACTCTCTTTAGCATCTGAATTACTAGATGATTCTCTATCTTTTGAACATGTTTGAATATTATAGCCTATCTTGCCGTATATACTATAACGCCGTTAAACTGACCGACCCTTTTTTGAAGGACTACTTTCTTTACCTTTTTTAGGTACTAGACGTTTTCCTTTATATTTTTTTTTAGAATAGCCTATGATTCCTTTATACTAAGTACTCTTCTAAGCTATATATACGTCTTTTTGCCCTCTAGTACTTAGTAAGTGCTATATTAGTATCCTAAAGTATACGTACTTAATCCGTTAAAATAGTGATTGAGTGCGCTTTTACCTATATACCCTTTACTAGCCGGTTAAATACTTTAATTATTAGTGTTAGAGAGCTTCTCTAATAGAATGAGATCCGACTTTTGATAACGTTGGACTGTGAAACTGCTTTGTAGCGATTAGAGGGTGTTTGTAATTACTAGACTAGTGGTGTTAAGGGGTCGGTCATAGGAGGTATAGGCGTCTATATATATATATCGAGCTGTTTTATAATATAATTTGGGTCCTATGGTAAAATACTAGTACTGTGGAAGGTAGATTTGATATTTCTATTTATAAAGATCTTGTTATAGGTTTTATAGAAGGTAATAAAGAACTTGGACTTTGTAATATAGTTTATAGAGGATTTGATAAATAGGTTGATTTTATTCCCATATGTACGTTTTGAAGGTAAATAAAGTGTAGTATTTAATAGCTAGAGTAAGTGAGATAAATGTAGAGGTATACTAATAGTTAAAATGTTGTTCCACTTGCCGTATTTGTCGAATTTAGTTAATAAATGGCTCTTATACTTATTAATTATAAGTGTCTAATAAATACCTTTTGTATAGGTTCGAGTATACTTATCGAAATACTTAATCTAGTCTAGACTAGTTTTATTATTATTTTATGTATTAGTAGTAGGTTTAATTACTTAGTTACCTAGAAAGTCTAATTCTATTAACTAGTTAGTAAGGTGATAGGACCCTCTAACAATTACAAAAGGCGGGATGTACTACCCGTTCGAATTAATGTACTTAATGACTATAGTCTATTTACAATTACTAAGCTTGACGGATTTTGCTTTATTATGTCTATTAGTATGTGTAACGACTATTAATGCAGTAATAATACTTATTATAAAGTTAGTCTTGTTAAAGTTATATAGGTCTTCGTTTTTAATACTATATTTAGCTATTATATTGCCTAATAATACGAACTACTTTAAAATGACTTCTAGATTCTCTTAAAGGGCCCTTTAGTAATTATATGGACGATTAAATTTGGTCTTTAGAGTTAGCTGCGAGTCGATAAACTTCTTAGCCCAATACTTCCTAACGGGCGTACTATTCCACGTCCAAAACAGGAGATTAGCTATATCTTCTATACTAGTAAGTTATAAAGGAAATCCTTTAGAATTCTGTTCAATAATATATTAGAGAAGTGTTTTTTCTTTAATTGGATTGAGTTTATGTCGTTAGGGCTGGGTATAGTCGTGGTGTAGTCGATTGTTTATCTTCTAGTGTAGGGAGCTTTTGGGGATACTGTATATCTTCGCAGCGCGTCGTGTACTGAGTTTCTAGCCTGCAGCGCGTGTCGTTCGGATTGTCTTAATAGTAAGAATGATCTTGTCTTTTTAGGTATAAATTGGTATTGCGGTTATCGAGTTATTTCGCGTTAAAGGCTTAAGTGGCTGGGTATTAAGCGCGTTATGAAAAAAGTGCGTCGCTGACTGATATGCGTTGCTGACTGGTAAACCACGTTAGTATTTATAGGTTATTTATAACTTATAGTAATATAAAGCTACTTTAAGTACTATTATTAATTAGGGCTCTAACCTATATCCTATTTATTATAAGTTTAAAGTAAAGATATTTGTTTTTCTAGCTTAGTATAGTAGTTAAGTATAACGTAGTTGATAAGCGAGCTGCTAGGACAAGCGAGCTGTCAGGTTCCTTATTACCGCTTATAAAGCAGTTTTTATCTATTTATAATAAATTTATTTATAATCTAAAATATAAAAACTTATAATTAACTTTATCATATCGTTATAACTCTAAGAGTAAAATTCTATAAATTTTAATATTAACTCTAATTAGTCTTATAAGAAAAGTGGGTCTATAATAAGGCTAAAACGTATTATCTATAAAATTATAAGAGTAGAATAACGTACTTGATAAGCGAGTGTTGCAGACAAGCGAGTGTCGCAACAAATTATAACTACAATATAATATCGTAATTCATCACTTTTCTCCCATAATAAATTATAGCACTAAGTAATAAAGAATCTCAAATACAGCTTACCCTTTAAACTATTAGAAATAATCCAAATTTTAGTACTCGAGCTACTACTAACATATACTTAGTCTACTCTAGGACGTTAGATTAGCAACTAAAGGGTATTCTATTACAATACGATACTGTACCTAACTTATAGAAATTGATAGAGTTTAAAGAGGAGAAGCTAGTTAAGTATATACTCGACCTAGATTTCCAATTATTCCCTCCCTGTATTAGTGGTGTTGAAGATATGGTTAATCGATTCTTTGCCGATCGCGACGCGCCCCCGGTTAGGAAGCGCTGGGCTTTGAACTTTGTTGAGCGATAGCCGTAGCTCCGGACGCGCTTTTTTCGTAAGTACGACTACAAGAGGGCCCAATGCGAAGATTTAGATGTAATAAACGCGTGGTTCTGGCTTGTGGCGAATATAGTTGTGAAATACAGTATTGTGGACTTAGATATTTATAACTTCGACAAGACCGGATTTATAGTAGACTAGATTATATCTAAAATAGTTATTATAAGTTCTAAAAGGTATTTAAATATAAAAATAATATAGTCTAGTAATTATAAATGGGTTATAGTTATTTAATCTATTAGTTCGTCGGACTATAGTGTTCCGCTATATATTATTATTGCGGGGCAATATTACCTATCTACCTGGTATATAAAAACTGGTTTACTACGCGACTGGGTTATTGTAACGTCTGAAAGTAGATGGATAATAAACGAAAGAGGCCTAGATTGGCTCTAGTACTTTAATTGGTATGTATAACCGCGTGTACGAGGTAGTTACTGCTTCTTTGTCGTCGATGGGTACGAAAGTCACTACTTTACGGACTTTGAGATATATTGTAAGGAAAATAATATTATTACACTCTATATGCCGGTTTATTCGTCTTATCTACTTTAGCCCTTAGATGTTGGGTGTTTTGGGCTTTTGAAAATAGTGTATGGTCGATAAATCGAGGATAAGATACGCCGGGGTAATACCCATATTACGAAGGAAGACTTCTTCCCTATATTTTGCGAGGCTTTTACACAGGCCCTTGTGGTCAAAAATATCTAGGGAGGTTTTAGAGGAGCTGGGCTTGTCCCTCTAAGTATAGAAAGTGTACTCTTTAAGTTTAACGTTAAGATATATACCCCAACGCCCGTAGGATCCCTCCCAACAACACCTCCCCCGTAGACTTCTTAAACAACAAATAACCTAAGAGAAGCGTCTTTTTAGTTAGAACTTATTAAGAATCGAATCTCCTACTATTAAAAGAGCTTACTAACTTTAATTATTAAGGTAGTTAAGTATTTATTAAAGGGAGTTTGTGGGTTTATGTATTAGATTGTTTTATTGAGGTCTAAGAACTAAATCCTTCGAGAGGAGAATAATATACTCAGTCGACGCTAGAGGGCTAAGAAAGCCCGTCTTAGATAAGGAGGGAGAGAGTCTTACTATAGCTAAGGTAGAGGATATTTAATTATAGAGAGAGGCAATAGTTTAGATCGAGGAGGAAATGTGTTGGAGTAGTGGTCGTCGGCCGAGGACCGAGACGGGCTAACGGTAGTATGGCGTTTGTGGGAATACCGGTCATAATGCGCGAATATGTTAGTTTAATAAAGAAATGTCTGAGGAATAGGATTCTAAGTAGTTTTAATTAATTCTATATTTTTATGTTGTTATACGGTCGTATTTATTTCGTTACTATAATTTATTACGACACTCGCTTGTCTGTAACACTCACTTATCAAATACGTTATTAGTAGATTTATTTTCCTAAATAAAACACTTATCAATAATAATATATCAAGTTATAAAAAGTTCTATTATATATTTAACTTATAGTAAATATTTCATAAATACTATTTAAGGTGCGATAAGAAGATAACAGCTCGCTTGTCCTGGCAGCTCGCTTATCAACCACGTTAGTCTAACTAATAAGGTAATAGGTACCTTAACCGATTCTAAACAGAGGGATATACTACCCGCTCGAATTAATACATTTAATAACTATAGCCTATTTATAGTTATTAGACTAGATAGACTTTACTTTACTACATCCATTAGCACGTATTACGACTATTCACACAGTAATAACACCTATTATAAAGCCAGTCTTATTAAAATTATATATATCCCCCTTTCTAACACTAAATTTAGCTATTATATTACATAATAGGACAAGACCACTTCTTAAGAACCTTAGGATCTTCTTAAAGAGCCCTTTATTAATTATATAAATATTTAAATTTAGTCCTTAATAATAGTTATAAGTCTATAAACCACTTAGCCTAACCCTTACTAACAGGCTCGCTATTATACACCCATAGTAAGAAATTAGCTATATCTTCTACACTAACAAGTCGTATAATCCTCTAGAATCCTATTTAATAATATATTATAAAAGTGTTTTCTCCTTAATTAGATAAAGTTTATGTTGTTTGGGTTAGATACGTTCGCGTTAGGGTCGGTAGTTTATTCTATCGTGTAAGGTTAAATCTTAAGTTATTTATATTTTACTCTTAAACTAAATACTAACCTTAGTATATTTTACTTTATTAAAATTAACTTAAACTTTATAATTGAATCTACTTTTAGAATATATACATTAGTATTATAATAGTATCCCTATAGTCCTATTATACTTTTTTCTAGTAACTAATTATATATATTACTATTTTTAGTAATATAACATACAATTATAATTCAATTAAATTAGAGTTCTTAAGTTCTATTTATATCTTTACTAACTATATAATCCTTATCCCCCCTCCTTCTCTTTTACTATCTTATATCTTTTTCCCTACTTCTTCTTTTTTTATACTTATTTAGACTAATATTTCTTCTCTCTTTATTCTCTCTTATTACCCTAACTACTCCTTCTACTCTTACTTAGTATCTCTCTTAGTACTTTAGGAACTAACAATCTTAAGCCTACTAAGAATTACCTTATAGGCCAGCCTTCTATTACTATTTTACTAGTTTAGTTAGTAAAAGCAACCTAGGATGTAGAAGAGGAATAGCTAGTAGGGCTTTTATCGTAGCTTTATAAGTCAAAGTAGTAGAAAAAGCTGTAGGCTATACTAAAGAGAGCCTCTCTTAAAGTCTTTTAACTTTACCTACCCGGGTATATAACGGCCTAATAACTCAAACTAGTAAAAGAGACTTAGTATAAAAAAAAGCTCCCCAGGGCTTTTACCTTTACCTACCTTCTATTACTACTACTACTCTTTTCTATACAAATAGGTAACTAGATAATAGCCTAGTAAATCGATTTAATAGATAGTTAGTTTAAGGTTAAAAAAAGTCCCCCGGGGCTTTTTTTACCTTTACCTTTACCCACCTTTTACTACTATTCTTCTGTATATACGTAGTTAACTAGATGACTGATAGTCCAGTAAGTCGACCTAGTAAATAGTTAGTTTGGGCTTAAAAAAAGCCCCCCGGGGCTTTTGTTCTAACTATTACTCGTCTACTATTTGCTTATACTGGGCTAATATTACTTCACATTATTCGGGGATATGGAGTTTGCTCATGTAACTGTCTAGTTACGAAGCCCTTTACTACCCTGTCTGATACTACTACTATAACTATCATACCTTACTACTTAAACCTCCTTCCCTGTGCCTGCCCCCTGCCCCCTGACCCCCCTTCCTCCCGCCCTTTGCCCACCTTCCTTAGCCCTAACCCCACCCCCTCGGGGCCGTCGGAGCCCGCTACTCGTCTTGCGGATGGTTTCGGCCTCTCCGTCCTTGAACGGATCCCGAAGTATGTAGTGAGGCGTGATCCGAGCGTCTCGCAAGGCCTCGAACAGTTTCAAGGTCAGCCCTGCCTCGCTGAAGTCTAGGCCTACGAGGGTGCCGCCGTAGCTGAGGTCGAAGGTGAGGCTTTTGGAGCCGATCTGTTGCGCGCACTTCCGGCGCAGGGCCGTCTCCTCGTCTTCGCTCAAGGAGTGGACTATGATGAATACGTCGATCACCTTACTCGCCGGGCCGCGTACCGCAAGAGTCTTTACGCCTGCAATCGTTTCGGCCTGGGCCAGAGTGTGGATCTCATCGACGGTGCTGGACATGATGTTATGAGGATTCGGGTGGCGTAGTGATGCCAAAGTAAACATGGCAAGCCCTTCCTCTACATCCTCTTTTATCCTTGTTACGTGAACGAAGGTGCTTGGAGAGTACCGTCAGGTCACGACCGTGTTACCTTCGTTACAACCAGAGTTGGATTCATGAACATATCAGTAACAGAGAAGCAACAAGTGGAGGAGAGTCACCCTGCGTTGTGGCCCACTCGCGGCAGCATGGGTGCATGGTTACATAAAGCTATGAGGACGACTTCCGGCGACATCATAACGCTGTAGGACGCCAAAACTATACTAACACACTTACCACGGTACGTTACATATAATTATCGGCCAGGATACATGGATTACCGAAATGTTCGCCACAAGAGCCCACAAAACACAATTATCAGCGCTGGTGGTCATGGCTCCACTTGTGCAGCGCCACAGATACGAGCCCAGCTTCCGCGGTCACTGGGCCATGGTGATATGCGCGTGTTGGAAGCCGAATAGCTTCTGCAAAGCTATCTACGGTGGGCAGGGAGCGGTTTCCTTGAAGACGACAGCTGGAGTTCCGGGCCAGGAACAGGGGGTACTCGGGGTGTTCCGAGCTGGCACCCTCCACGCCCGGCTGCGCGTCATCAGCCTGCCGGGGCGTCAGCAAAACGAGTCACGCGTGACTGTGGCGCCGCCAGAGCGTCAAACAGAACGCAAGCAAGCTCTGGCGGGAGACATCGGACATCAAATTGCTCAGGCATGAGGCTTGGAAAGATGAATGAGAGATCCCGTCTCATTGGGTTGTGCATACTCAAAGGCTTGAAGGTTGTGAGACTCGTTGTGAAACTGCCTTCTTCGCCGCCCATACCCTACAGGCCGAAAAAACGAAAACAAGCACCCATGCCCCCCCCCCCCCCCCCCACCCCTTCCCCGAGAGCCCAAAGCCCCGCCGTCCGAGGAAGAAGACAATGGGATTCCAACCCTCCAAGCCGAAAACTAGAAGGCGGCTGTAGCGCTGTGCTCTCTCTCGTGGCCACCCTGGGACGGCATCATTAGCTGTATGCGTCTAGCTATTCCTTCGACTTTAGCTTCCCAAGCAGACCGCTCCGCCATGGCCATTGTGCCCCGAAGCGTGTATTGCGTAATGGCTTGCATCATGAACAGCCAGACGGGACCGATTTGCGGTCTCTCTGGTGATAGGTGTACGTGGTAAGCAAGCAACACCCAGCAGCAGCGGGGGCCGCACCTTGGCAGGGCCTTTTGCTCGTCTACCGGACCTATCATGTCCGAGAACCGAAGGCTGGTCAGTTACTGGCAAGGACTCTAATCGGCAAGGGGCGTGACGAACGCGGCCCACATCGAGTTGGCTGATCAGCTACTGACAAGGGGGATGAGGAACGCAGCCCACATACAGTTATGGCTGGTCAGTTACAACTTACTGGCAAGGACGTTGATCGGCCAGGGGATGAAGAACGCGGCCCACATCGAGTTATGGCCCTGGTCAGTTACCGACCAGGGGGATAAAGAACACGGCCCACATCGAGTTATGGCTGGTCAGTTACTTGCAAAGACGTTAATCGGCAAGGGCTTGACGAACGCGGCCCATATCGAGTTATGGCTGGTTAGTTACGGATAATGACAAGGGGATGAAGAACGCGGCCCACATCGGGTTATGGGTGGTTCCAGTCAGTTACCGACCAGGGGGATGGAAACGCAGCCCACATCGAGTTATCTGGTCAGTTACTTGGCCCATGTCGAGTTATGGCTGATGGCTGGTCAGTTACTTGCAAGGATGTTAGTCGGCAAGGGGGCGAGGAACACCGGCCGGTTGTTACACCACAATCCTTGCTCAGCAGCACCTTATTCTGTTGGCGCCGATCTCCCCCATCAAGGCCGCAGAGATGGAGCCCCGTGCGGGCCAGGAGCCGACGGTTCATGACTCGAGACCTGGCCGGCCCGACGAAAGCGGCCGTCGCACTACTACCACCCGGGTTAACAAAGAACCAGATCCCTTCTCGGGCTCGGTTGCGGCCATCGTCGATCCACTCCCAATGGCGCGTCGAACCAACAAGTTACAAAGAAGCAACAGCAGCCCCCGGCCCAGAACCAACAACCCCGCGCCCCCCCGGCCCGCCGTAGATGGCTGTGTGCTGTGTAGATGTGCTCCCGGTGGACCGCGATGCCGAATGGCTTCTATCGATGATGCGAGCGGGCGAGGGCGGGACGAGGCCGCAGGGTCGATGTAGAGCGGCAGCACCGTCCTTGGAGCTTCGTTGTCGTCTCCACGGCCTGGCACCCAGGGCAGCCTCGAGCACCGATGGTGCTTTAAATCGCATCCATACCACCTCTCGAACGCCGCCGACGCTCCGCCCTTACTCTGCTACGTAGCCCACCGAGAGGAGTCAGGGTCCACGACCGCATTGCTCGGCCCGTCGCAGTGCTCCCGCCGCTCTCCCTGCTTCTTCGACGACGCGCTCAGTCTCGTTGTCTGACGCAGACCATTGCTGGAAGGCCAAGGGGCAAACAAGGTAGGAGAAGCATTCGCCCTCGGCAGCAGGACCAGGTGATGACTGACGAGTAAATGCTCCCGCGTGCAGATGTATTCAAGCCAGATGTATTCAAGCGATCCGGCACCCATGGTCGGGTGCCCTTCGGCCAAACTGCCACGCCTGCCGGAGCTGAACGTTGATCTCCAGCGCCTGGCACTGGCACAGCGTCTCGGGCCGCACAACTCAACACCCTTCTTGCCTCCCCTGGTGGGACATGGTGGACGCTCCGAATACTACTCCGCAGCGACCTCCGCAGAGGCCCGCAGACCCACGTCACGGGCCTTCGAAAGCTGGGACAAGCCTGCTTTCTCCGGCACGACCTCGGCTGATGCGTCGCACGTTCACCAGCAGCTATATCCCTTGCTGTCGGTTGACATAGCGCGCCGCCGGACCCGTATGAGCCCCGTGGCACCCGGCCGCCGCTCCCGTCGCGCACCCAAAGGACCCAGAGGCAGCCTCGCCAACGTCAAGTACACGCCGGAGCAGGTTCACTTCATCGTCTATTTTCGCGTCGACCACCATCTGTCATGGGGAGAAGTTACTGCCAAGTATTGTTCCGCTTTCGAAAAGGATCGCCGAATAGATGGCCTCCAGCCCGTCTAGTACCGCGAGTGGGATTTGGATCTTGACGGCACGGAGGAGACGGAGACAAGGGGTCGTAGGCGGAAGTCACGGAACAAACGGAGGAGAGACTGGCCTGGCTTGCTCGCAACCCACCCCGAGCTTGCCATCGGCTACTCCTGGGTCTCAGAAGAGCATAAAGAACAATGCCTCGCACGACACCCGAGCTTGCGACTCGCTGCGGCGCGGATCGAAGGATCAAAGCCGGCATCATCGAGAAAGGGCCGGACACGCGCAGCGGAAGGGACCTGCGCGGCGGATGACGGATGGCGGGGTGCAGTCTTGCATCCCCTGGGGGCTTCCGGTGGGCCGCCGCCTTCTTCTCGCGTCCCCGTTCCAGGGTTGCTGTACTCAGGTCGTCCAATATGTAGAAGCGAGGTTTACGCTAGTTACCACACTGTCGGGTCGGGCCTCGAGCCAGCACCGGGGTCCCTCCGGCCACTCGTCCTAGAATAGAAGGCTCGGACATGCATGCGGGCGATACTACTCATCACTCAGGGACTGTGTGGACACTGGCCGCAGCTCGAGCCGACCAGGCCGCTCCGAACGTGGCTAGCACCCGGCCGAGAGTGGAGGAGCTGCAGGCTTCGAATTGACGTTGAACACTCGGCCCAGTGACGATGCAACGCCAGAGCCGTATCCGTACACGTATCCGTGCCACTGACGCAGGGCAGAGACATGGGTGTTGCAACGGCCACCTGGCTCCTGCGCACCGCCGAGGCCGGACTAGTGCGTCCGATGGCTGCCGGGTTGGTCCCTGGACCAAGGGGTGGGCATCGACAAGAGGGCCGAGAACCTGCGCGGCTGCGGTTCGTTGTTCCCCGCCAAAGACAGGGTGATCCCAGTTCTGGCACCGACCCACGGCGGGCCCGAGTCCGTCGTCAACCCCCCCGGCCAGGGATCGGCCGCGGGCCAGCGGCGTTGGCACCGAGATGCCGAACAGCGCCGTCGCCTGTGGCGTCTGTGAAGGATGCTGAGTCGGTTGGCGTTTGTGGCGCTGTCGACTTTTGCCGTACCCGGAGGCTTTGACCTCGGCCGAAACGGAGGGAATTGTGTCGACGTGCCGGCCTCGATCGCGATTGGCTTGGAAGCCGCTCAGCGGTAGTCGCTTGTGTGGGCGCCAAGCTGGCAACATACTATATTGCTGAAGTGAAATCCCTTCATCTACCTACTCACCTAGTCGTTGCTGCTTTTAGGTCTCGAAATGATGCCTCGGGTGAGCATCGGGTGAGCATGTATGAGAAGTCGATCTAGACCTGACGGGCTTAAGTACTTCCCTGTATGAGAAAAACTTACTACTATGTACACCTAGTTAGTTGGTTATAGTATGAGATTCCTAGGAAGTATGTGCTGTCCCCCCGGTATTCCTAGGAATCATACGCCATTACCCCTAGTATTCCCGGGAATCATACGCTCCCCCACCCCTGTATTCCTGGGAATTGTACGCCATTGCCCCTGGTATTCCTGGGAATTATATGCTCCCTCCCCCGTTGTATTACTGGGAATTGTAATTGTATGCTGTCTCCCCAAGTATTCCTGGGAATAGTGATAATACTGCCCCTTGTAATCCTGGGAATTTGTCGGAATAAGGCCGGTAAGACAGCCAGAACCTGCTGCGACAAGGGACATGGGTAACCCGGCCACGACCGTTCAACACGGCGACTTTTACATGAGCGGGCTGGGAGCACGTTCATGCGATACAATTGCCGGCCCGATAGAGCTGATGACTCTCCGACCAGAACTCTCGCTAGATAAGCCCGGTCTGGACCCCTTAGATACAACAACAACAAAAAGAGCAACAATATAAAGAAGGTAATAATCACAATGAACACGTGATTGTTGCTACTCCCCCGCAGATGAGGGTATCACCACCTGTGAAACCAACAGTTATGGTCATCACCAGGCCGCTATACGGCCTCGCTGAGGCTGGAACGCACTGGTGGGCCACGTATAACAAGCACCACAGAGAGAAGCTCGAAATGATGTCATCCTCATACGACCCCTGTCTCTTGATGTCGAACGTAGGCAACAGCAACTTCGGCATCGTTGGGATGGAAACCGACGATACGTTAGGCCTGTCAGACCAGGCCTTCTCACATCGCGAGGAGGAGGAACTAGCCAAGGCTGGGTTTGCAGCAAAACCCAAGACAACCCTGACGAACGAAAGATCGCTCACGTTCAATGGAGGCGTGCTTACCCTCGAGGGTGACGTCCTCATCCTCCGCCAGAAGAACCAAGGCAGGAAGCTCCGCTTAATCCAAGCTGACAAAGACGCCAAACAGCAGTATATTGAGCAGCGCGCCCGAGGCGCTTATATCGCGTCGATTTGCCTGCCGGTTGTTTTGGTTAACAATAATAGGCATCCCTGAAACGAAAAGAAAGACTCCCGGTAAGGAGGTAGTGGATTCGTCACCTTGACTCAGTATCAGCAGAGCCTTCTCCTCTGTCGGAACGTCGTCTGGCCAGGTATGCTCGGCAGCGAATATGTGTAGACGGGCATGTTTCTGACGTTGGAAGTCCATGGTGGCTTCCATGTTCAGGTTCCATCGGTTATGATTGAGAGGTGTCACAACTGTGATGCCCGTATGCCATGGAATGGCTGTCTGTGGTTGGTAGTATTCTTTGTTAAGGAGTTCCACGTCCGCTATATGTTGTTGCCCAGCTCGGATTCGGTGTAAGAGCTGCTGTAGTCGGACATCTCTAGTAGCTCGAACCTGTTCTTCTAATAGGATGACGGTTGTAAGTCGCAGATGCGAGTCAGAGACCCTTGTCTCACAGCCACAATGTTACGGCCAGCCTTCTGACAGTGAGGTTTGTGTTAACAGAAGCTGAGGTTTGACGCTGATAACAGTACTGAGATACGCTGAAGGGATCCTGAGGGTTCAAGGCACTTAGGTGATCAGTCTAGGTGTCTAACAAGAGGGTCGTAGGGTGTCACG
>WIGM01001121.1:0-12812 GCA_014235935.1 Colletotrichum musicola
AAGGATATGGGATAGAAAAGTTGCTTGTAGTTGGGCTTGTGTGTTTGCAGAGATACCATTTACGTAGATTTTGTTTCTGTTGTAGACTCCATAGGCTAGCGAATAGACCAAAACATCCCGAATATTCAAGTGTCCAGGTTCAAGGATACCTATGATGGTGACTGACGACTCACTACTTGAGGACAACGTGCATGTGTATGTCATGTGCCTGATCAACTGGGAGTAGTCTCCGGGCTGAGAGACGATCGGGATTGATCTCTTGTGGTCGTGAAACTCGTGAATAGGTTAAGAGGCTCGCAGGAGCAGGAGGAGACGGCACACTTAACACCTCACAAGTGTGATGTCCGCCATAACGAGTCACCGTTGAAATACTATAGTGAGTTTGAGAGCTGCATGTTCATCAAGTCACTCCCAGATATCAAAGAACTGCTCATACTTGGCGAGCACTGAGATATTCATGTTGGTCTTGACATATGGCCACTCCATGGCCCTTCGCCGTAGGGACTCAAACAGTCTTCATCGTGTTTCCTCCCTCACTTGACGATCTTGGGAATGTCCGGCGGCAACTTCCCGTCGTCATGAAACCCCTTCTCGCAGCCGCCGCACATTCCTCCCCCTTCGTACGTTCTTGCGGTGCAGCCGCAGGAACAGCTGCACGATTTGGCGTCTGGCGCGTACGACGAAGGCATTGCTGTGGTAATGTTGGGATGTTGACGATCGGAGTAGCTCGTTTTGTTTTGGTATGTATGCTGCATTGGGAGTGTTTCGTGACCTGGCAGCGGCGAGATTTGTGCCCGCAGAAGGGCTGGATTTATAGCAAAACTTCCCGCCGAAAGCATGCGATTCACCGGCAGGGCTTGACGTAAGATGGCCAGGGGGCTAGTCGAGGTGAATGCTTCCGGGTCACTATGAGTAAGGATTGAGATGTGCGTGTTCACAGTGAAGGAGAGGAGGTAACGTGTGAATAGGTGGTCATTACTATCTATCAGTGAATCGGCGACTTTTCATCGCGCACCCACCACTCTGTCCCAAACCATCAGAAGCGACTGTGAATGCTAGGGTATAACGAATACGCCAATGAGCCCTAACCAAAAAAGATTCCTCAAATATGATATCATCGTCGTGAAGTCCGTCCAAGAAAGTCTATCTCATACAACGGAAAAGGGACACCTCGTGCATTTACAGCATCAGGGCGCCGACAGCGGCAGCTCCGAGAAGGCCAAGGCCCTTGGGGGAGAGTACACCAGCAGCGTTGGTCGGGGTCGCTCCTGCCGCGGCGGTGGTGGGGCTGCCGCCGTTGTTGTTGTTGTTGTTGTTGTTGTTGTTGTTTTCGGAGCCGGAGCCGGAGGACTGGGTCGGGGAGGCGCCGACGCCGGCACCGGGAGTGATGGTGGTGGTCAGCTGCGAGGTGGCGGTGGGGCGGGCGGCGGAGACGGAGGGCGTGGAGGAGGCGTAGGAGGCCGTGGAGGCGTAGGTGGTGCTGGCGAAGCCGCAGGTCCTCAGGATGTCGTTGATGTCTGTCGGTTGTTAGCATCTTTGCCTGTCCAAACATCATAGAATCGAGGGCGACTCACCATCCAGGTCGTCGCGGTCGCGAACGTTCTGGTCCATGCAGCTGGCGCACAGGGGCGCGTACTGCGAGATGTTGAAGCTGCTGTTGGTGCAGACGCACTGGGCCTCGAGCAGGTCCTCGGTGCGGTCGTCGCGGATCACATCGTCGTCGACCTCGCAGGCGCGGCCGAGGTCGAGGACGGGGCGGCAAACGGCGTTGCACTGGGTCGGGATGTCGTCGTCGTCGAGCTTCAGGTCGGCGTTGACGAAGACGGCGGCGGCGAGGGGGGGGGCGAGGTGGCGGAACTGCATTTTGGCGGTTGTTGTTCGGTATTGGTGTGGGAAGTTGTGTTTGTTGGTGTTGGTTGTGGTGAGATGAGGCTGGTGATGGTTATTATTGTTGGAGTTGTGACTGGTGTGATGAGATGAGATGGACCAACGAAGGCGGGATGATTGCTTGGTATATAACCTTACCCAAACAGAAACCCCGGAAACAACACACTTACGATACAACCCCCAACAAAAGAGGGGAAGGGGGAAAAAGCAAAGCAAACACTCTCCCCCGATGGCCGCGCTCATCGTCACTCCGGGAGGCTTGGGTCTTGGTTGGGCCCCTTGGCCCAATCTTGGCCCTCCCAGTCAAATTGCAGCTATTCCAAAGTGGACTCCGATGAGCGAAGCCAAGAAACCACCCCGGCTGCCCCAGCCTCACTCGACGACTCAGCATCCCGGCAAAGGCCGTCGAGAAGCCTTCTGCCGAGTTTTTACTGCCCAAAGGTAATACAGAGAAGCAGCTGCGTTACGGTAGTTCGGTGAACTAATTACCTAAGATGTGCGCTTCTACTAGACCTTGTTGGCTGCTTGGTGTTGTGGCATCTTGCTGACTCTGTTAGTGTATAACATGTGTGGCCCTTACAGATTCTTATCACCGACGGCCCCCGAAATCCCCAGGAAAGCTTAATGCGGTTCGCTCAGGGGCCCCCCTGTGTTTCCTCTCCCTCGACGGCGACCCCTACGCAGCTGTCAGAGGACGGAGTATCCGTACCACAGACCATTATCCCACTGTTACCACTGCTTGACAGCATGCTCCGCCGCGCCTGGGTGACGGTCAAAGAAGGAAAGGTGTCGCGTGCCCACGGTTGACAGCATGATTACGGATATGACCGCACCTTGGGCCGTCGCGGCAAGGTTAATGCCGGTGGGCGGGCAGCCGGAGGAGAGTGGAGAGGGGCGAGAAGCCTTACACTCGTCTATTATCTGCCATGTACGCAGCTTCTTTCTCTCTGCTCGAGACATTGGACTCTAATTCGTACGACTTGACTCTGCAAGCTACAGCTGTAATGTGTACGTACACGTTGTTGGCCTGATGGGAAAATAGCATCG
The DNA here is from genome assembly GCA_014235935.1 of Colletotrichum musicola. Classification (NCBI taxonomy): domain Eukaryota; kingdom Fungi; phylum Ascomycota; class Sordariomycetes; order Glomerellales; family Glomerellaceae; genus Colletotrichum; species Colletotrichum musicola. Next base: position 2,935 of record WIGM01001121.1, read on the forward strand.
CTCATCCCGGCGAGGCCAGCCGCCAAGATGCAGTTCCACGCGTCCCATCTCGCAGCATCGCCAACGAACAAGCAGATGACAACTCCGTTTGTTCGTTTGGGTTCGGCCCGTGACTTGAGACGACAATCCCTCGCCGCCCGGCACATCCGCGCCAAGGAGCCAACGTGAAGCAGAGCCACGAGACGACACGCAAACCCCTTCCCGCCTCCTGCTCCTCCCTTCCAGCGGGTTTTCTCTCCGCTGCCATTCGAACCACACAGCAGCTCTTCTTGCTGTGTTTCACATTTGCTTCCTTGGCACGTCTGCTCTGGAAGGCCCCGGTAGGGAGCACCCCTGCTCGCCTGGCGTCGAATGACGCTCCGGCTGCGGATGATCGACACCACGTCCTGATTTTTTTTGTCTCTCTTGCTCTGCCCGACGTGTTGGCGAAGAGAGGAACCCGGTTTACCCGCTGCGGCTAGAGTAGAATGCCCAGAGCACAGCACGCGGGTGTCGTAAGGCTCGCCGCACACTTTGAGTCGCAGAAACTCAGAACTTGGCCGCTATCGTTCCGTGATGATATGGGATCATCGCCCTCCACGCAAGCCTCCCACACCACATCAATCGGGGGGAAAATCCTCCACAGCCTGCAGTAGTGCCAGCGTGTGTGCGGGTATCTTCTCCCCCATCTCAGCTGGACCAGGGGGGGGGGGGGGGGGGGGCGAGAGAAGCTTGAAAAGCGCAGCGCGGATGCTAATTTTAGGGTTGTCCGTCCCCCCTCACCATCTTGGCGGAACTGTGCCCCGAACCTACGGCGATCTCCATTGGGCGCCCGCCCCGGAGGAGACTCCCCACTGCGAATGCCCTCAACGAATCGACCCTAACCTCCCATCCATCCGGCAGGCAATGCAGAGCGGGAAATGAAGCTTCTTTACACACAAGTCGCTGTTTGGCTGTCCAACACGCCGCGGAATTTTTGTGCCGAAAGGTTGCGGTGCCGCATCATTTGCTGGCCCCTCATACGGATGTTGATATGGATACGGATAAAGATACGCGCAACGGAGGAGTATCGGAGCTGGACCCGAAGCGAGTCACGTGACTCATTCGAAGGCCGCCCCGGCTCCCACGGCCGCCACAGTGGCTGGTGAGCTACACAGCTACCTACCTATCCGGGACAATGGACCCCACTACAGGTATACCTAGGTAGATCTCATGGCAGTACCTAGGTGCTAAGTACCTTCCATATGACATACTGCCTCCCTTTTCCCTCCTTCCCTCCCAGCAACCCAACCAGAGAAACAACAAAACAAAAAAGCTTCACACCCACCACCCAGATTCACTCAACAAAACACATCATAAGTGCTCTTTGACCGCCATCTGTTGCCTTGGTATACCATCCACAGACACACATTCGTCACCTTGTGCGCAATTCTTTGCTGACTATGCTATGGACAGGTGCAGGTGCAGATACTCCCGTCGAGATGGAGATGGCTGATGACGCGAACTTGGACTCCCTCGAGGCCGACCATGGTGACGAGACCCAAGGTCAAGGGTTGCTCTCCCAAGGCCATGGCCACAGTACTCTGGACCAATGTTTGGATCTTGCAGTCGAGCTCTCCAAGGGCCGTTTCTTCCAACTCTCGGCCCAATTCCCGTCCAACGAATTTTCCCTCGACACCACCGCCTTCGCCGAGCTCGCATACCTCCTCGGAGACGACCCCCGGGTCTCGATGGACAAGATCCGCCTGGAGTATGACCCAGACTTGGCCCGCGCCCGCTTCAAAATGTCTGCTTCCCGAGTCCACAACTACACCGCCAACCAACTCTGCCAGGTCGTCGTCAATGCCAGCGTCGGCGTGCTGCCTCACCTCAAATGGGCGCGAGAGGAGAATCTGGTCATGAACGACGACCAACGGGCTGCCATCGTAGACGCGGCTTAGTTGGTCAGCTTCAGCCACCGCAACCCTCGCGTCGTTGCCGAAATCGTCCACTCCTCGCCCAACAGCCTGGCAGCCACCGAGGACAGGTGCACCGAGGTCCTCCGACATACCAACGGGTTCGTCCGCGCCGCCATTGCCATCAAGATCCCGTACGAGTCGTCCTACGCCACCGACGCCTCGCCCCTTCGCAACCGCCTCCACGAGTGTCTCGTCGGCCTCTGGGTCTGGCGCGAGGGCCGGGTTCACTGCGACATTCAGTGGTAGAGCGTCACTACGACATGTGCCTACCTGACGCTGAAGAAGTCTTACTTCACCGACGACGCCCCCGGGCCTCCGTCTCCCACTCAGCCCTGGTGAGCCTCTCTCACTTTCGAACCCGTTGATTACTTGCCATGTTCTGACCCGATGCGTTTCCTCCAGCGCCAGCAATCGCAGCCGCCTCTCCACGCCTGTCGAGCCTACCGAGCCCCCCGAGCCCGCTGTCCGTATCTCCTTCACCCAGTTGAAGGAAATCATCGAGCAGGCCATAGAGTCTCAGATCAGCGGCCAGTAGAAACCTTGGACGACCCGACTTTGGCGTAGTCTCCGTCCGACATCATGGATGAGGGAGCAATGGACTGGGCAGTAGCGGGAAACGAAGAGTCCTTGGCGGCATGAGACGGTTGCAACGGAGGCGGAAGAAAGAAAGCAACAGGCCGATTGCATGGGCATGGACTGGAAAAGGCCTTGTCCCAGTTGAGCATGGGCGTTTGCCTCGACTTGGCTCGATGTATGCCATGAACACATGGGTAGTATCCACCGCAAGCGCACGGAAATGCTACGTTCAGATAGTAGATCGGAAAGCATGTCATCTCGATACGCGGCAGACCCGTCGAGACCGCGCCAACAGCGTTCGGTTCATGATGTGACCCCGAGTTTTCCAACAGACGTAATCGTATGTGCCCGCTTTGCCTGCCAGAGAGGCTTACTATGCTGGAGCAAGATGGGCTCGATTACCAATGTCGGAAAGCAGTATGTACCCAGTGACTAGACGTTCGGACCAACCTTTGTTCAACCCAACCTATTATCGGATTACGCCTACTGCGTACATAATACGAACGGCCATAGTTGTATAGGAGGTCCGCTGATCTGAAGAAGTTGACCGCCGGTTTGGCTTTGAAGCGACAAACAGGCCCCCGGCAAGGAGGTTTCTTGTGGTTGGGACGAATGATATTGAAACTCGGGAATAAACTTGCATCGATGATAGTATGAATAGTCTTCTTGGTGTTGAAGTTGTCAATGACAACGAGGAAGTACTTCTCGTAACGTACCTAGCAGCGAGACGGCACAGTTACATATGCGCGTCGGCGATTATGTCTGAAAAGAAGAGGCGCAAGAAATGAAGGAGCAACTCCTTCCTTGCGAGAAAGTCTAATAATGTTCCATGAGTAGATAGATCGCCACGAGTCATCCACATCGTCGCCTCACCAAGATGGACTTTCTTGGATGGCTCGCCAGACTTGGCGACATGTCGACTGCGACATGCCGATTAACTGACCAGTATCTTCAGTCGACGGCTTCGGTCGAAGGTTCCTAGATGACGTCGGTAAGAGTGTTTGACAACTCTATTCCTGCTTCTTTCACGTTTCTGGATAATAAGTTCAACATTCATCTCGAGTCCCGAGTCTCGAAGAGCACCTAAATCTAGCTGGGGCCCACGATGCCATACAACTGCATGATGTCCTGTCCACCGCACGTGTCGAACGAGTCCCCGGTACACGTCGCGCTGCAGTCCGAGTCCGACAGCAACGGTTTCGCGTTCTCGAGCTGCGTCTCGACCGTCTTGCTGACCGTGTCTCCGCAGTAGCACGTGTTCCCAAACTCCAACCCGAAAAAGTAGAACTGGTACCCGTAAGGGTTGTCGCCCATCACGCAAAACGCCTCGCAAACCTCGACGGACATGCCGGTGTTGCTCGTGCCGTGCAGCACCTGGCCAACCAAGGCGGAGCTGCCCTTCTTGTCCGCGAAGCAGCCCAGGTACCTGTAGTCGAATACCAAGCCACGGATATCTCCCAGGCTGAAAAGGCTGGATGCATTAGTCCCGCCGCAGACTTGGGAGGATAGGCCCTTGCATGGCATGTTGAACTCGGCGTCGGCGTCTTCATACGAGTTGAAGGCGACCTTGTCGCCGCAGAGACACGTGTCAGAGTTCTGGAGTCCGAGAAAGGGGTAGCCCCCGTCTCGGCAGAAGCGGGCGCAGGACTCGACCGTCATGGCGTCGTCCGTAGTGCTGTCCTTGAGAAGGACGGGAGAGTTGGCGTTGCTTGACCAGCAGCTGTACGAGTTGACGGTTATCGGTCCATCGTCTGCGGGAGGGGCTTCGGGAAGCAAAGGCGCGACGCAGTACGCGTTACCTACATGAAGTGATGCGTCGCAGCTCGAGTCGACTTCGACCGAAGGGTTGGTGAATTGGAACAAGGTTAATGAGATTCCCGACTCCATCGTGACCCCCCCGCAGGATTCGCCGTCCTCGACGACATGCCATCCACCGCAGTTGAGGGTTGTACCAGGAGCAACGGTGGCCCCCTCTGCAGGGGACTTCAGGGTAGATCCGTATCCCGTCTGTTTGGAACCTGGAAAGCCGGAGGTGTTGGTAGCCGGGCCGGGTACGAAGTCGCCACCGGCGGGCGAGGTGAAGAGGACGGACCCGAGGGTTGCGTTGGCGCTATGGAGGTTGTCACACAAGGAGTTGATCCAGGTGTTGTAAAGAGTGATGTCCGCGACTCCGGCATTGATTGATGTCGAGAGACAGTCGTCGTCGCCCCGAAGAAGGTACGTCTTGCACTGCAACGGGATGCACAACTTCCGGCCGGGCTCAAGAGCGGTGCAATCATAGATATCTGGGTTGCCCAAGAAGATGTCGGCGGACGAGACGCCCTTGGCAAGAGCGATCGAGTTGCAGGTATCGCCGCTCTGCGTCGTGTACCAGTCGTCTGAAACGCAAAATCCAGTCGAGTTGGCCTTCGGAAACAAGGGATCCTGGGGTGTCGTCGGGACCTTGATGGAGCACTTAGCCACGGTGGATTCGAGCAACTCTTCGAACCAGGGAAAGGTCCCGAAGATGGAATAGGGCCTTTTTGCATCATTGTGAGCCGCCCGAGATAGCACTCGGAGCACAGCTCAGACGTGGGTATGGTCCCATCGGCGTCGTCGAGGCTGAAATCATCAATGACATCTGCAGAGGGGAGTGTTTCAGCAAGGCGGTTGCTATGACTGCCAGAGAGGATAGGGCCAACCCCTGGGATGCTCACTTACCGCTGCAGAACTTTCCAGTAACCGGATCCTTCGAGCACATCTCGTTGTAGCCGTACCAGACATATCCACCAAGCATGTCCAGAGGGGCACCCGAAGGCCACTTGTAATAGCCGCAGCACTTCGAGACGCCGTCGTACCAACTGGCGAGAGACTGTCCGCAGCCGACGTCGCACAGCTGCTCCTACAGAGTTGAATTGTCCAATGTCCCGTGATACGAAGGCATCGTCCACTCAATTGTCGAGTCATAACACAGTATTGACGCAGTGAGGGCAGTTTTACAGACATGCGAAAAAGACATGCTATCCAACTTGTCCAAGGTGTACAGCCGATACCCAGTGAAGTTTCTGAGACCAGCAGTCTGGTCAGAGCCGCTCAGCCAAGCCAGAATAGATGACGCATATCCGTTGCGATTGTTCCTGGCCACGATTGGTGTGCCTTGGAATGGCGTGATCATCTCGATGTGTCCAATAGTGACGAGGCCGTAAATCCAGATGTCGTAGCTCTGCTCGGCGTAGAAGATGCGGTCCTGGTATGTGTTTTGCCCACTATTGATGCAAGTCTGATCATAGTTTTGGAACCAGGTGTAGAGTCCTGTGCTGAGGATATAAACAGTAGACGAGTCGACGGGTCTCAGGCCCCCGGACATGGCACAAGACTTGGACGAGCCACACTCCCTAAAGTCTGGGTCATTGGCGAATACGAGACCATTCGAAAAGGGCGCAGGCGCTGCCGGAGACACTTGGAAATAGGGGGATTCCGTCTGCACCAGTCCGAGTACAATATCCTAGGCGCCCGACAGTTGGTATTGGTACAGAACGTTGTGTTCGACAGACGTACCCCAAAGCCACGTTGGGCCCTGGGACTCGATCAAGACACCTCTGGCAGAGAAGATGTTGATCTGGTGTTGTGAGACCTTATCCATGTCATGGTCGGCAATCCTATCGTGTTCCAGAACGCTGATCAGCAAACACACAGAACGAAATGACGTGAAGAACTCCATACCACATCCATACGTTCTCCAGATACGCCGAGGCTTTCGTGGTGACGTGCATCAGCATTGACGCCGCCACGCAGCCGTCATTTTGCGACTTTGTCGGGCAGTTCTCGACCTGGAGGTCTGAGCCGATGGCACCGCCGACACGAAATGGGGAATCTTCAGCAAAAGGTTAGCCATCTCTTTCCAAATACACGCGGCATCGCCGGATGATATTTACCCCAGAGACCGGCGGACCCTTGCGACGATTCATGAATGTTCCACTCCATTAGCACAGCACCTGCCGTCGGGCCCTTGACCGTGAACATCATGCACTGTATCTCAACCGCATCGACCGAGCCTTCGTCTCCGACTCGGACGGCAGCGCGAGGGCTACTCATATCAGCGAACAACGACCCTGTGGCCATGATCTGAGGCCAGGCCTGCCCAATGCTACGTGAGCCGGCGACACCTTGAGGGTGTCGGTAATGGTATATACACCGAACGGGAAGTATACCACGGCTGAGATGTTTGCTGCAAAGTCTAGGATGGAATTCAAGACGGCCGTCTCGTCGCTTGTGCCGTCGCCTTTTGCTCCGTACGCCTTGACATCGACCAGTTGGTTGTCCCCGAGGGTGGCGTAGCTCGGGCGTCTCCTCGTGAAGAAGGACGGCTTGTTCGTGAGGGTAGACTCCCGCGATACAAGGGACTCTGCTCTCGTCATGGACTCGATATTCTGTCCATTGACGAAGCCCGTCTCTCCAATGGCGTCGGTGGCCTTACCGAATCCCCAGGAATCGATGTCGATGTCTCCAACACCACCGGGCAGCAAGACGGAATTGCTGTGGCTGTCCATGATGGTGGATTGATGAAATCAAGAGAGAAGCCGCGGCTTCGGGCTGGCCAGAGGATGAAAGGCTGCGCCGAAACTTCATCGCGGCCGAATGGTTACAGATCAAGCGGGAACGGTTCGACAAGGGTTTGAAGGCCACGGACGACTCGCAGGATGCGCAGGATCTGTCCGACCGGATCCGGGAAAATGTTGCCCTGTCATTCTACAGACGGAAACATGGGACGAGAGAGTCAGGTTGCAGAGGGAGAACGCACCTGGTATATCTTTGCGTTACGCCGACGACTTGTTGACAAAGTGGTGGGGTGCTATGTCACAGGAGGAGCGAGCGGTGTATCTCGGCAAAGCTGGCGACATTGAGCAGTGGTAGGGGGCGTCTGTGGCAGAGCGGATTGCATCATCAAAGATATCGATTCATACACAGGTACATAGCATCGTCTACGCCACAGGGCCAATTTCGAGCTCGCGGCTAAGCCTATAGGCTAAAATCCAAATCATGGAATTAGACTACTATCGTGACCCGTGAAGTGCTGTACCCTGGGCGAAGTCGGACAGCAGAGCGCCCTTGATGGATTCGTTAAAGTCGGACCTGAGTCGTGATTTGGGGGGGGGGAAGAAAAAGCAAATTCGCCTTGCGTCTCACGGGTACCAACTCTTGTCAATATGTTCCTCGAACGTGATGGACGATCAGGCTGGGCTGGCTACCTATCGGCTTGCAGGCGATGATTTATGGAATTTTATCGTCTTATCAGTAGGTGTTGGATTCTCAGGGACAAGGACGCAGCACATAAGGCATGTATGGGGCTCTATGACTGCGATGATGATTCTTGATTGATTGTAAGCTAGGGAGGCATTCGCCAGCCGTGGATGTAGGAGCCGGAGCAACGTCCGGCGGCGGTCACGTGCCCGCCCACGTGACCTGCGTCGTCCGTTGATCCCGTTGAATGTGCCGTATCATCCCACAGTAGGGCTTTCAGTAACCTAACAAGGGAAAGCCTTCTTCAGGGACGGCTTAAGTTGAGCTCGAGATTTATACCAATCTCAAAACACGCTTCCAGCGTTGCGAGTTTGGTTGCTAGTCGACTCAAGTTACACTGCCAGCAATAGGTACGTGGGCATAAGCAATGCAGCATTGGTAAATAAGGGCTAACCGTGGTTGTAGTAATTGATTATTTGATATTATATTATTTGTTGAGGCACAAGTGGCCTATGTGTGGTTGTTTGTGGTGATGTGTGTTGTGTGAAGGAGAGGGATCCCTAGGCGGCTAATCCGCCTAGGGATCGAGATGTCCTGGAGCTAGGAGAGCACGGGCCTCAGACCGCGGTCACGTGACCTCGGTCTACCATGCTCCTCCACATTATTCGATAATAGAGCCAAAGTCCGTTGCCATGATCGCTCGTATTTAGCACGCAGCCGGGGTAGTCTGAAAGGTCCGGAGACCAACATTCATGCGATCTAACACTTGTCTTCTGGAAATAACGCGGCCATCATGTCGGCGAGGCAGTATCCAAGACAGGCTGGAAGGCTGCAATGCCTTGGCAAGTGCCCGAACGGTTCGGGAAATTTCTAGGCAGCCTCAGTGGCACCATTGGGCTGCATTGAATCACCTGGAGCTGCAGAGATGTGCAGACATAGAACCAACAAGAACCGACAAAAGGTGAGGCGTACATAAGCAGGCTCCGTAGCCTGCAGCGTGGGAGATGTATGTATGTACACACATGACATAGCACGCATGAAGCTGACTGCGTCGATACAAGCCTCCAATGAAGGCAACCGGCTGAGAGCTGAAAGCAATCCTTTACGTGCCGCCTCACTTCATGTTCTTGGCTGCGTCTCTCAGAGTTGTACCTTTTTCCCCCCTCCTCCTGGTACCCCCTCCTCCTGGTATGACTTACCTGCGAGCAAATCCACCTTTACGTCTCGCTTTTCCTTCATGGACACTACTACTCCAGCGTACCGAGCACGATCACCAGCTGCTAGACTTCATCAGTCCATTTCACAGCACAGACAGCATCCGATTACCAAACACCATGGGCAAAGGCAAACGTCAGAAGCATCGCAGCACGCCGGAAATGGAGCTTCGATACGAAGTGCCACCCTGATTTCTCGACAGGATCCGAACCGCGGACGAGCTCAAGAATGTCCGAGCCAAGCTCCGGCTCATCGATGAGACTCCGGATGATCAGCACGAGCTAAGTGCAGTCGTCGAATCGCCTGGTGGAAACCAAATTTCCGAGCCCGCCAGCGATGAGCAAGACATCGTTTTCATCGTCAGTCGGGAATCCGTGGACGAACTTCTAGATGCTGCAGCCTCCTTGCAGATGATGGATTTCGTGGGCCGCCTGTCAGCTTCCCACTCCAGCCTCGAAATATCGTGCGACATGAGATTCGGTCTGCAATTCTTGGACGAGCTGGTCATTCACATGGCCCAGGAACTAGACTCTTCACTCATATCACTCAATTCGCAGGACTTGGAGGATATCGGTTTAGACTTCTGTTATCAAGAGAAGAGTTTCGGGATGAGGACGCGGTCAAAACTAGCCCAGACAGACGGGAAAGATGCCAATATCAGCCACAGCCATGACGACAGCGAAGGCAACAACGACGACGACAGTGACGACGGGACCGACCACCACTCCGACAGCAGCGATGATAACTACGACATCTCTAACGTCGCCCGAAAGGCATTGCAACGTTGTTTTGGAATCCGAATGCGCTGCGCTTCCGAGGCGCAGACAAGACGGAGCACTCGTGCACTGTCTGCCCAGGGCTCGAATCAGTTCAAACGCAATCAAACAAATCAAGCAAACAACAAGCAAACCGAGCCTATTTTCTAGGCCA
>WIGM01001122.1:0-12785 GCA_014235935.1 Colletotrichum musicola
AAGCTATAAAGTACTTGATTACTTTTCTAAATTTATATACAATTTTTCTGCGTTATTTATTATTCTTTTTTTATTTAAATTACTTTATACTATTTAATTTCTTATAATAGATTTTAGTTTAGATTTACAGTATTCAAATCTTATTAAAATAAACTATAAATTATATTTTGATACTATTAGTACTTACTTTTAATTAACCCTTATAACGTAGTTCATCAGTAAGCGACGTACCATCAGTAAGCGACGCACTTTTCAGACCTTTACACCTAGAACGCTAAATATCTCTACCACAATCAATTAAATTAATGGTAACTACTCGGAATCACTTAAACTACTTATTTCTACAGCCTCTAGATAGGTTCTTGCGTTATGGCCGGTCTTGCGATAAATACCATAATATAGTAAACCCGTTTGGCGATGCTTTGATAGACCCCTACCCTCTTCTTCTTTACCTACTCCCTCCTCAATAATACCCTTTTTAACTATGAGTTCTCTTGTCTGAGACCTACTGATCACCCCTCTATCCTGTAGTCGGGTTCTTTTGGATCTCCGCCGCTTGCTGACTACCGTATTTGTATTCCGAAGATATCGTACTTCTTTTCATAAAAGAGTAGTCAAGTGAGAAACAGACTATAAACCTTTAGAAAGCTTGTTAATAGTGTCGAAAATTGTAGTTAGAGAGCTTCCCTAGTGTCTTAAGATTCTTTCTTTTATAAGTAAAGACTAGCTTAGAGCTTTGTTAGTTGTTTAAGGTATTTTAGAAACCTAAGGGTCTAGTAACTTAATAGGGGTACTTAGGACTAATAGTGTCTGTAATTATATATTAAGCCTAGAAAGTACAGCTTGGGGGTTGAAAGTGATAAGCCCGGCCCCTCTGAAACCCTTAAGAGCGTTTTCTAGACTAAAGGTTTAAAAAAAGGCGGTTTTAAATCTAAGAAAAAACTTGGATTTAGTGATATATAATCTAGGCCTTAATAAAGTACTCGATCTAAGAGCTATATCTTAACTTTAATATACTATAATACCTAACGTTAAAAGACTAAGTAAGATATAATAAATAAGTAGGTAAGTAAAGAGTTATAATACTATTCTCCTTATAAAAGTCTTTAAAATCGCTACTAACGTAGCTTTTATAGCTATTAACTATAAATAGTTAATATTTACTTTTTAATTATAGTTTTATATACTAGTTAAAATACTAGAACTATTCTCAGGTAGTATTGTTATTAGTCTACCTATTAGTAGTTATCTTAACTACTTAGGTATTTAGAATCTAGTTTTCTAAATACTAATTTATAAAATAGAAATAGTTCTAAACTATTAAAAAAGGTAGGATTATAAAACTATTACTACTAATATAATAAATTACTATTACCTATTCCTAATTACTAAGTTAGATATTCTTTAGTTTTTTTTAACATAATTAGAACGTATAATAACTATTCTAGCCCAAATAATTCTTATTATAAAACTAGTTTTATTAAAGTTATAAAATTTATAGTTCTAAATATTATATTTCGATCGTATGTTGTTTACTAATTAGAACTAAGGCTTAATAATTATAGAGTCTTTATAAAGACCTCTTTAGTAGTTATATATATAAGAAAACTATATCTGAAGTTCTATATATTAATTAATAAAGCGTTCTATTTAGTACTTTCTAACCAGTTAGGCATTATACTTTTAGAATAGTATATTAACTATATCTTCTATATCTACTTACTAGAACAAAAACCCTTATAAATTTATATTAAGAATATATTAAATAATTACCTTCTCTTTAGTCTCTATTGAATTTAAATATATATTCTAATTATTAGCTTTTATAGTTCGGTCGTTTATTCTATAACAAATAGTAGATTTAAATAGATTATAGTACTTAGTAGCATATTAAGTACTTAATTCTAGTCTTATTTAAATTATATTAATTATAAAATTAATTCTATTTTATAATCGATATAGGACATACTTTTACTTATTAAAGTTAATTTAATACAACTTTTACTTCATTATTAACTATTATAATTGTTTTATCTTTTAATAAAATCTAATTTATTATTATTAGTATATATTTTATTGTATTATAGTTAAACTTACAAGTATTTATTACTTTTTAGTTTTTTAAAACTTATTTAAAGTTTTAATAACTATAATAGTAGTATTTATTATAGTAGTATAATAAACTAAAACTTTAAGATCTTTTATTTTAGTTCTAATAAAATTAATAGTTTTATTAATATGTAAATATTATAATATATTATAATATAGTTTAATAGTTAGTTAGATATGTTACTTAAGTAAATACTTTTTCCTAAATACACTTATATTTAAAATACTTAAATATTAAATATATTATTACTCTATAATATAGTTCATTAGTTAAGAACAAATATCAGTTAGTAACGAAATTTCTTCTAGATACAGTCAGAATCTAACTACTTAAATCTTTAACGCATTAATAATTCTATAACTATCATACTAATTTACATATAAAAAGACAAAATCATTCTTATAATTAAGGTAATTCGGTTAGTACGTACTATAGGCTAGAAATAAAGTATGTTATATACTATAAAGACCTATAGTATTTCTAAAAGTTCTATTTAATATAAAATAAACAATTAACCTTAGTACAAACGTACCTAATCTAAATAATATAAACTCGATTCAATTAAAGAAAAAGCACTTTTCTAATATATTATTAAATAGAATTCTAAAGGCTTTCTTTTATAGCTCGTTAGTATAAAAGATATAGTTAATCTCTTACTATAAATATATAATAGTAAGTCTATTAGTAAGTATTAGACTAAGTAATTTATAGACTTATAAATATTATTAAGGACTAAATTTAATTATTTATTTAACTATTAAAGAGCTTTTTAAGAGGATTTTAAGATTATTAAAAAGTAGTTTATATTATTATATAATATAATAGTTAAATAGTTATAGAATTAGAAAGAGGAATATTAATAGTCTTAATAAGACTAATTTTATAATATATATTATTACTATATTAATAGTAGGAATATACGCTAATAGATATAGTAAAGTAAAGTCTATTTAGTTTAGTAATTATAAATAGACTAATGTAGTTAATAAGTAAGTGTTATATATAAGCGAGTGTTGCAATAAGTAATAGTTATAAATTAAATCCAATTATAAAATAACACTAAAAACATATAATTAATCAAAACTACTTAGGAACCTTTTTATTAAATATTTCTTTAACAAATTAATATATTCGTATATTATAACCGGTATTCCTACAGACACTATATTACCATTAGCCCATCTCAGTCCTTAGCCAGCGACCACTCCTCTAACACATTTCCTCCTTAATCTAAGTTATAGCCTCTCTCTATAATTAAAGGTCATTTACTTCGGCTATAGTAAGACTCTCTCCTTATCTAAGACACGTTTTCTTAGCCCTCTAGTGTCGACTAAGTATATTATTCTCCTCTTAAAAGATTCTATTCTTAGACCTTAATAAAGCAATCTAATATATCAATCTATAAGTCCCCTTTAATAAATACTTAACTACCTTAATAATTAAAGTTAGAGAACTATTCTAATAGTAGGAGATTCGATTCTTAATAAGTTCTAACTAAAAAGACACTTCTATTAAGTTATTTAGTATCTATAAAGTCTATAGGGGAGGTATTATTAGAAGGGACCCTAGGGGTATTAGAGTATATAACTTAATATTAAGCTTTAAAAGTATGCTTTTAGTACTTAAAGGAATAAGCCTAGCTCCTTTTAAACTTCCCTAGATGTTTTTTACTATAGGACCTATATAAAGGTATTATAAAACGTAGAGAAGAAGTCTTCTTTTGTAATATAGGTATTACCCCAGCATATCTTATCCTTAATTTATCGACTATATACCTTTTTAAGAGCTTAAAATACCTAACGTCTAAGGACTAAAGTAAATAAGAAGAATAGGCTAGTATATAAAGGGTAATAATATCGTTTTATTTATAATATATCTCAAAGTCGGCGGCGTAGTAACTTTCGTATCTATTGATAACAAAGAGGCAATAGCTGCCTTGTGCACGCGGTTTTATATATCGATTAAAGTGCTGAAGCTAATCTAGGCTTCTTTTATTTATTATCCATCCGTTTTCTAACATTACAATAACCCAGTCACATAATAGACCCATTTCTATATACTAGGTAGAGAAGTAATATTACCCTATAATAATAATATATAGTAGAACGTTATAGTCTAATAAGCTAATAGTCTAGATAACTATAATCTATTTATAGTTACTAAGCTATATTATTTTTATATTTAAATACTTTTTAGTACTTATTATAACTATTCTAGATATAATCTAGCCTATTATAAACCTAGTCTTATCGAAATTATAGATATCTAAGTCCACAATACTATATTTCGCAACTATATTTACCACAAGTCGAAACTACGCGTTTATCGTATCTAGGTCTTTATATTAAACCCTCTTATAGTCGTACTTATAAAAAAAGCACGTCTAGAGCTATAGTTATCGCTTAACAAAGTTTAAGGCCTAGTACTTTCTAACTAGGGGCGCATTACGGTTAGTAAGAAGTCAATTAGCTATATCTTCTATACTACTAATATAGGGAGGAAACGATTAGGAATCTAGGTCGAGAATATACTTAACTAGCTTTTCTTCCTTAAGTAGTATTAAATTCTACGAGTTAAGTATAGTATTATATTATAATAGAATGCCCTTTAGTCACCGATTTAGTATTCTAGAATAAACTAAGTATATTTTAGTTATAGCCTAAGTACTAAGATTTAGATTATTTCTAATAACTTAAAGAGTAAGTTATACTTAAGATTCTTTATTACTTTATACTATAATTTGTTATAAAAAAGAAATAATGAATTACATTATTATATTACTACTATAATTTATTATAATACTCGCTTATCTATAATGCTCGTTTATTAACTACATTATAGTTATTAAATATATTAATTTAAGCGAGTAGTATATTTCTCTATTTAGGAACGTTTAAAGTACTTATTACCTTACTAATTAGACTATAGAGTTAGACTTTTTAAATAATTAGGTTATTAAACCTATTATTAATAAATAGACTGATAATAAAATAGGTTTAGACTAAATACTAATAAATAGATTTATAATAAAATAGGTTAAGACTAACTACTAATAAATAAACTAATAATAAAATAAATTAAGACTAAATTAAATACTTTGATAAATATATTAAGAATTATACTAAAGATATCGATTAAATACTTATTATTAATAGTTATAAAAGCTATTTATTACACAAGTATAATAATTACTATAAGTAGAATACTATTATTACTTTTAGTATACCTCTATATTTATCTTATCTATTCTAACTATTAAACATTATACTTTTTTTACTTTTAAAATATATATATAATAATAAAATTAACCTCTTTTTAAAAAATTTTATAAACTATATTATAGCTAGAGTAATGATGAGATAACTCCTCGATTAAGTACTATAAATGAAGATTCTAAACTAGAGAAGAGGAGTATGAAATAAGTAACGGTAGGAATACTCGATCGCGACTAAGTATAAGGGGTCTATAAAGCTTATACTAAGGCCTTACTTAGCTTATAGTTATATGCTGTACTCTGACTATTAGGGCTGTGACTATTATAGCTTTTAGGCTTTTTAGTCTAAAAGCTACGACACTAGTCGTTCTAAGGGCTAGCCCTTATACTATCCCCTTTTAAGCCTTGATTGTTATTAACGGTAGTCGAATAGCTTAAAAATGTTGCCTTAGTTATAGGATATACCTTATCCTAAGCTTCTTCCTTATTCTTAATTTCCTAGTATTATATTTAGCGATATTATCTTTATTATAGTTATCTATAACTATGTTCTCTATAGTATTTTAGATCTATTGTAGTAGTCTTACTAGTAGGCTAGTTATATCTAGGTTCTCTTTATAGAATAACTCTAATGCTATAAGTAAGTTCTTAAGGTTAGTTACTAGGTACTATGTCTTATTAGGGTCCTATCCTATTTAAGAAACTTAATACTATAGAGTCTAGTATTACTTAAATAGTTGTAATACTAGTACGCGTTTAACTTCCTATTCTAGTTTTTTACTAATTTCTATTAGGGGTTCTAGTTCTATTAGTTATTATAAGAGGGGGTCTATAGCTATTTCTTTTAGGTAGTTAGTATAGAATAAGTTATTACTATAGTACTAGTTAGGGGTATTGAGGATAAAGTTATGATCCTTTTTCTCTAGAATAGTTTAGGGTCTAGTATATTAAGAGTCTAGCTTTGTTATTAGTGCTTTAGTAGTAAAACTTCTTTTATTAATATAAACTATATCCTTAATTATGAAGTCTATAGGCCGTTGTTTCTTATTAGCTTAGACTTTTTATAAAGTTTAAGTAGTAAGAGTATTTTAGTATACTAAGTCTTATATAGTTTTAGTTTACTTTATAATTTCTAAGGCCTTCTATTCCTATTTAGTAACTACGTCTACTAGTAGTAATACTATTAATAGTAGGTTATAAGGCTTAGTTCCTAATACTACTTATAGAGGAGCTATTCTAATAGAGGAATAGTAGGTAGTATTATATGTAAAATCTAGGATAGGTAGGTATTTTTATTAGTTAGTTTAGTATTTATTAATATAGAAATATAACTTCTAGTCTAACTTAGTATTTATAATTTTAATACTCCTTTAACTCTAAGGGGTAATAAGAGCTACTATATCTATATTTAGTACTAGTTAGTTTGTTAAGTATATTAAGGAATCCTAAGATAAATGGTCCTATATTATTACTAATCCAGTTATACAGTACTCCTAGGAACCAGTATAAGGATTAGTAGTAACGCATCGCTAGAGTCTTAGCCGTATCGGTTTTCTTTCTAGAGAGAGTAGCTAAAAGCTTACTAAACCGACAGATAAATACCTAGACATAATAATAACCTTTTACATCTTTAGATATATTCTTTCTATTAACCACAACGTACTCCTAAACGTACTTCGGAATTAGTAAAGGGTATAGGAGGCTAGGTATCTTATTATAGTAGACTTTTCTCCTCTAATAGTCTCAATAGTTTTTAATATACTCTTTAATATCTCTATTCTATCCGTTCTATTAATAGTCTTCTTTTAATAACTAAATAGTCTTATTCTAACTAGT
This sequence comes from Colletotrichum musicola, assembly GCA_014235935.1. NCBI lineage: Eukaryota > Fungi > Ascomycota > Sordariomycetes > Glomerellales > Glomerellaceae > Colletotrichum > Colletotrichum musicola. Next base: position 7,161 of record WIGM01001122.1, read on the forward strand.
ATATATAAAGACTTTTAACTTATAGGCTTTGTAGATAAAAGTAGTATATAGAAAGACTTTAATGTCTCCTATTGTCTCTAGAATAACCAAAAGCCCGTCTTATCTACCTAGATTCTATGTTTAATTTTCCTTAACTATTATATCGACTAGATCGGCCCCTTATAAACTCGTACTTTTAATAGTGTTTAGAGTCCAAAAGTTTATTTTAGTTTAGTCTTAGATATTCTCTAAAGGAATTAAGGTAAAGGTCCTATTTTAGAGTTCTTAAGTTTTAATAGTTAGGTTATGAATAGTTTTTTATAATAACGTATTAATAGCAACATTATCCTTACTAGGTCTATACTAAAAAGTAACATTAAAGTTTAAGAAGTAGTAAGACTAATAGATTTAGTATACTAAGAGTAAGCGTTTAGTAGACTAGTAGATAAGTACTTAGTAATCGGTCTAAATAAAGAACTTAGTATTTTATAAGACTAGTTCAAAGTCCTTAAGAGTATTTATTACTACTAAAAGTTCTTAATCTTAAATTAAGTAGTTCTATTCTATAATAGATATTATTTTAGACGAATAACCGATTAGTTTCTATTCTCTATCTTTCTATTACTATTAAATTATACTCCCTATAGTTTTTCCTAAAGTATCTATTTTTACTTATATTAGTCTTCTAAGTTTAAAAAAGGTAAGGATAGGGACCTAAGTAACTAGTTTCTTTAAAACTTTAAAGACTACATATTATTCTAATCTTTTCTTAAACAGTATATCTTTCTTAAGTAACTAGTTTAAAAGTTTAGCTATTTAGCTAGTATAGTAGTAGAAAGTCCGAACCAAGTTATAAAGACTAAGAAAGGATCGAACTACTAATTTAGAGTTAATATTATTCTAATTATAGTCTAAGATAGCTATAACTTTCTCTAGATTAACTCTTATACCCTTACCTACTTCTAAAACTATATTAAAATAGTTAATCTTTAGGATATTAAATTCTAACTTCTTAATATTACCTTAAAGGCTAGTTTTATAAAAATAGTAAATAATCTCCTAGATATATTCGAAGTATTTCTCGTCTTTTTCTTCTTTAGTATAGATTAAGACATTATTTATATATATATTTATAAAAAGGTCTAATACCTTGTTTAACTAAGTATTAATAAAACTCTAAAACTAGGCTAGTCTAACTTTTAGTCTAAAAAATAAGACTTTTTATTAGAAAGTACTCTAATAAGTAGTAAAGGTAGTAAGATACTAAGAATTAGGGTATATTAATAGTTAGTTAAAGGCTTAGATAATATCGATTTTACTTAACTATACTTACTAATTATACTACTAATATCTAAAGTAAGACTTATTAACCTTTAATAAACTAATTAACCTACTAGTAGTCTATATAAAAGCACTTCTCTATTAAATAACGTTTTAATATAAATAGTATTAAAGTTATATATAGTTTTATTATACGTTTAATAAAATTAAGAACTAGAAGCTTATCTATAGTTTCTTTTTCGAGACTACTTAAAAAGAGTCGTATAGGGTACTAGACAGGTTTCCTAACTAGGGACTTTTTTAGTTTAAGGACTATATTAAATCTAAGACGACTTAGTAGGAGGATTATCGATACCTTTTTAAAGAAGAAGCCTTTAAAATGTACTAGTTACTTAGGGAGCTTAGTTTAAACCTTAAAGATATATTTAGGGTTTTTATTTATTAGGAATAGGATATATTTCCTATTATAAATCTTCCTCTATTAAGTATTAGTTGCGATAGTATTAAGGTTAATAGTTAGAGTCTTATTAACTTCCTCTAGAGTAATCGGCATTTAAAGTATTAGTTACTTCTTTTATTACTTTTACCTTAGGTCGTTTAGGATGGTGCCGAATTGGGCGAGGAGCTTGGGGTCATTAGTGCTTACTAGTGAAAGTAGAGGGTTGTTTGGTGCTGTAGATTGGATGGTTATTAGTAAGGTTGTTGTTGGCCTTTGTTAGTAGTTCTGAAGGATCTTATGGACCTTTAGCTAGCGGTCTTCTTTTTCTATAAGACGATTATACCTCGTTACATCGATTTATACCTTTATATCTAAGGACGGTTTTATATATTTAACTATAATAGTTTGGGAGTACTTTGCTAGAGCTCGCTTATTATTAGGCTATAGAAATTAGTGAAAAGTTAGATGTATCTTGACGTTCTGTTTTGTTAGCTAGTCTTAACTAATAAAGACATTATTAGTAGTAGGAATAATAATAAACTTCTGTTATAGAAACAGTCGTTCGTTAATCTTAAGAGTAACTTATATGTAGTAGGTTACTTAGGCTACTACTGTTCTATTAAAGTCGTTAAGTACTAATAGATTATTAAGTTTTTCTCTTTTTACTCTTATATATTCTACTAACTTCTAAGCTATTTATAGTATTATTAAGAAAGAGATATTTACTCTAGTATTATAGAAAGCTTTTATCTTTAGATCGATTCTATTTACTAAGAGTTTAATAAAAATAATAAATAAGTTTAATTTAAGTAGTTTATTAACTTTAGCTATTTATAATATATAGACCATTTAAAAGACTTTTAATAGTTCTAGAAGTTTTTTAAATTACTCGAAGAGTTATTATTTAAATTATTAGGATTTTTTATAGGTTTTATATCTTCTCTATCTAGGTAATATACTATATTAGCGATATTCTTTTTTTAGAGTAATTATAGTTAATATAACTACTCTTCTTATAAAAGAAGTACAGTCTAGTATTCTTTATTACTAGCCTAGTATTTTTTATAACTAAGGACTTTTCTAATAGTAGATTAGTGTTCTTAACCTTTTATTTAGACTTATAGTACCCTATAAGCTACTTATATAAGTAGTAGTATAGTCTGTACTTAGGAGGCGAGTAGTCTCGTTTTGCCTACTTCTTTTTTTAACGTTCCTTATAGGCCCTCTATTAGGAGAATACTGTATTAGTAATGTAGTTATAAATACTTTATATAAGATATTAGGATGCTTAGAGTCGGTAAAAAGGTTTAAGTTAAGATCTATAGGGATATAGTTTAGTAAGGTACTTTTGTATTCTCCTTTTATAATATTTACCTTATTAGTTAATAGTTAAGTTATTAACCTTATTAATAAATTAGTATATATTAAGTATTTTGTCCATTAAGTTATACTTTAACTTAGCGAGCTCTACTTAGGCCTTAGTACTTTAGTTAGTATTATAGTAAATTACGATTAATATAGCGATTATCTTAGTTATAGACTTAAATAGATTCTTAATAGAGTTATACTAAGACTTAAATAGATCGGTATAGTAATCCTTTAAATAATTATAAATAAGAGTTATATAATTATATTCTATTTTAAAGGTCTAGAGGTCTTTATAGTACTTATTAGTAAGCTTAATAATCTATCTATTAAAAAGCTCCTTATTTCTATTAAAAATACTAGAGTTATGGCGGGACTTATAGGCAGTTACTAGGTACTTCTTCTTCTCTAAGTCTTAGTTTGTTCCAAATAGCTTAAACGTATTAGGGGCGGTAAAGTCTATAGACTTAAATACAGTACTACTAAAGATGCTCTCTACTAGAGTAATTAATTAGGTATTATAGTTATTAGTATTAGTCTAGTTACTCTATATAGCTTCTAACTATATAAGATAATCTAATAGGACTTAGTACTAGTCTATAGTAGGAACTAGTATTCTAGATTAGGTTTTACCTTTTCTAACTATATTATTTTATAGTTAATTAAAAAGAGATAGTTCGCACGTTTCCTCTTAATATTAAGTCGTTCTTATTTGTTTAGGGTCTTAGTAAGGTGTGATGTCTTATGTGGGGTTAGGGTTCTTAGTATATTAGTATTCCTTAGGCTACTTGTTAGCTGCCTTAAGGGTTTTAGAAACTGAGTTATATTCTTTAGGCTCGTCTACTTCTATACTAGCAACTAGCTCGTCTAGCTTTAGGTTGTTATAGGTAGGAGTGGGCTTGTCTGGCTCTATGCTTACTGGGGCAGTGGTTATTTTACTTTCTGCCGAATTGTCGTTGAGTTAGGTAATATTATTACCGGTTACCTTTCTACTTAGCTCTTCTACCTTCTTTATTAGGTGGGCGGATTGATGTATTAGAGGACCGTAGTCTTTCTTACTTAGTATTAATATCTATAGTGGTTAGAGTTCTATAGCCTAGTTTTGCGTTATATATAGTTAACATAGTAGTTATAAATAGTTATAATTAAAATAGGAGATATATTTTAATTACTTTACGAGTAAGATTATAGAGTTTAGGATTATAGTACGGCTAGAGTAATGGTAAGATAACTCCTCGATTAAGCACTATAGATAAAGATCCTAAACTAGAAAAGAGGAGTATAAAATAAGTAATAGTAGGAATGCTCGATTGCGACTAAGTATAAGGGGTCTGTGAAGCTTATGCTGAGGTCTTGCTTATCTTATAGTTAATCGCCGTACTCTAACTATTAGGGCTGTAGCTATTGTAGCTTTTAGGTTTTTTAGCCTAAAAGCTACAATACTAGTTGTTCTAAGGGCTAGCCCTCACAAACTATATTATAAAGTCTAAATTCTTTATCGACTTTTATTATATATATTAAAAGGTTTTTATAAAAAAGTTTAATCTATATTCTTAAGAACTAGAATTACTCTATAGAACCTAGAGTATATTATTAGTAAACTTAATATATATTTATAAATACCTATAACGAAGTTCATCAGTCAGCCACTCATATCAGTCAGCCGCTCATATCAGTCAGCCGCTTATATCAGTCAGCCGCTCGTTTTTTCCCAACACGCTCAATCCCAAAGCACTTAAACCTTCAACACTTCATCAGTTCATAGCCACAATACTAATCTACACACAAGAAGACAAAATCATTCTTACGATCGAGGCAATTTAATCAACGCACACAAAAGACAGCAAATTAAGTATTGCACGTACAGCAACTACATACGGAGTATTAAAGAGTACCTTACGCAACAGAATAAACCACTAACCCTAACACAAACATACCTAACCCAAACGATATAAACTTAATTTAATTAAAGAGAAAGCACTTCTTTAATACGTTACTAAATAGGATTCTAAAGGATTTCCCTTACGACTTATAAGTATAAAAGATATAACTAATCTCCTACTATAGACATATAATAATAAGCTTATTAATAAGTACTAGACTAAGTAGTTAACTATTCTTAAGAACTAAATTTAATTATCTATATAATTATTAAAGGACTTTTTAATAAGATCCTATAGTTATTAAAAAGTAGTTTGTATTATTGTATAATATAATAGTTAAATATAGGATTAAAAAGGGACATATATATTACTTTAATAAAACTAATTTTATAATAAGTATTACTACTATATTAATAGTAGTAATATATACTAATAGATATAGTAAAATAAAGTTAATTTAGTTTAATAACTGTAAATAGACTAACTATAGTTATTAAATATATTAATTTAAGCGGGTAGTATATTTCTCTATTTATAAATATTTAAAGTACTTATTACTTTACTAATTAAAGTATAGAATTAGAGGTTTTAAGTAACTAGATTATTAAACCTATTACTAATAAATAGACTAATAATAAAATAGGTCTAAACTAGATTAAATACTTTAATAAATATACT
>WIGM01001123.1:0-12775 GCA_014235935.1 Colletotrichum musicola
TCCATCTCGAGGACGGACCATATCCACAGACACCCCAGCGTCGGGGCTCGCTTCAGCGTGTACAGATAACTGTACTTGTTCGTAATGAATATGAGGTAGCAGCCGGCCGTGACGCCGGTAACGAAGAAGATGCCCTGTCGGAGAGGGTGTTGGAAGCGGAGCGGGAGTCCCGGGACGAGCGTCGGGCTGGAGGTGTGCGCGTGGAGGTTGTGAAAGAGGAAGAAGAGGACTAGAAGTTTTGGCGTTCACGGTCAGCCGCCAGGAACACAATTGGCTTGCCAGAGATACGAAGGGTTCGCCACTTACCGAAGAACGCAAGCAGGGTCCGAGTGAACACGGCCGACCAGTCAATGGCGATGGCGTACTGGTTCTGGACGAGCACGTCGAGCGTGCCGTGGACCATGGCGAGGCTGACGGTCCAAAGGAGCGAGTCCATTATCCGGTCCATGAACGGGGAAAGCAGCGTATCGTCGTCGTCCTCGTCTTCCTCATCGTCTTCCTCCTCGTCGCTCCCATCGTCGCGTTTGGGGCGGTCGATGCGCACGGCGCCCTCGGGCAGGCCCTTCCCCTTGGTCTTGTGCTTGTTCCTCGGATCCTCGTCCGCTTGCTTGAACAGGCCCCTCTCCTGCGCAAGCTGCAGCAGCGTGGCCTCGCTGGGGCCGGATCGGTCGGGCTGGGCCAATGGGATGCTCTTGGGGTCCCTGGGCTTCTTTTCCTTGACCTTCTTCGCCATCGTGTTCGAAGGGTCCAGGCGGCGTATATATAGTTATTCGTTCGATCGGCCGAAAACTCAATTGGTATCCGGACAGCTATAGAATTCGCAGCTGCAGGGTTCTGTCGTCGTTGCTCATCATCCGGTCGCCTGCCCCCCATTCGCTGACAAAGACACAGTTGACAGTTCACTGTGTTCAACGCAACCTAGGTTGGTCCCCGCTGGAGCTCTTCTGAGTACCTAGGTTCCTCCACCCGGACTCCAGCTAGGTGCAGTACCTATGTAAGGTACCTACCGCCTAAGAGAATGAGCCGCAGACACCCGTGGACCGCGCTGCAGACCGCCGGTCCAGCGAACCTCGCGGCTACCCCTGTTCGTGGCGCGACGTCTACCGCCAATCACGGCCCGTCGCGCACCCCTCCAACAGAAACTAGCCTCGACAGAACCTTCCACGATCTGTCACCGATTCACCGCCTGCCCTACAGACTAACTATCGTGCGACGCACACCTCGAACACACCGCACACACTTCGAACGGGGACCCAGGATTTGGTGGGAGCACAAAAACCGCTCACACCGTTCCGAGGTTCTCCTCTCCGTGTGATCTTAATTCGTCTGGTGATTTTTTTTTCTCTTCCTTTCCTTCTTCGCATCTCCCCAAAATCCTCAGCCCATCTGTGTGCCTCGTCTTCCACACTCCCGTAGCGTTATTGTGAGCCAACACCTACCTAGTCCTACACATCATTACCCCACCATTTGGGAACCACCCAACCCAGAAAGCTCCGTGCCTATCGTGTTCCTCCGAACGCCTGTCCGGCCATCGGGATTGTCGCTAACAGCCGATTTTCGACCAGGGGTTTCCGTCCTTTTCCACGGTCACGCGAGTCGGGCCACAAGGTGGTGTCTTGGTCTCCCCCGGTCCCCTCCAGCCTCTATCTCTCCCAACCCGTGATGAACCGGCGGCATTGAGCTTGCTGTAGTCCTGTAAACCCATCACGAGAGTTCGTCTTCTTCCTCTGCGCTGCGCAAGACTTGCGGAGACCATACACACACAGGCATCATCCTTCCCGGAAGCCTCGGCCCGCCCACACCGGATCGAACGACTGTGACAACCAGCTCCCGTCCCGACCTAAGGAACCTAAGGACGAAAACCCCACTTGGAGAGTAGCTGCCCTATCTCCCGGCTCAACCTACGAGAACCGCAAAGTACACAGTTCCGATAGAGAGAGAGAGATAACCAACCTCCCCCTCCTCCACCCGAAGAACAAGAAGAGAGAAACGTTTGCCGCGCGCGCGCACGCCCACTAGACAAGTTTTCACGATCCGCACAAAATGGGCACGACATCGGTCGTCGGGGCCGTCGGGGCCGTCGTCGCGATCGCCGTGCCGGCCTTCTACATGTGCCTGCAGCCCTTCGCGACGGCCCGGCTCCCGTCCCTCGAGAACAAGCGCATCTGCCTCCTGATCGCGCACCCGGACGACGAGGCCATGTTCTTCGCCCCGACCGTCCTCGCCCTCACCCGGCCCGAGACCGGGAACCACGTCAAGATCTTGTGTCTGAGCTCAGGTAGGAGAAAGAAACACCGCGGACTGCTGCTGAGTGGTGGCGGATGAAGCGCATGCGAGCAATACGAAGGGGCGCAATGGCTGACGAGAGGGGCAATGACCTAGGCGACGCCGACGGCCTCGGCGAGACTCGCAAGAAGGAGCTGGTCAAGAGCGGCATGAAGCTGGGACTGCGCCAGGAGCATGACGTCTTCGTCATCGACAGCCCGTAAGTGCACCGCTCCTCTCCTCCCAACACTCTACCCCCGCTAGGAACTGCCAGCTGAAGATCTTCGCCTTGCGCTCTCCCCGCACAACAGCGACTTCCAAGACTCCATGACCAACGTCTGGGACAAGAACAAGATCGCCACCCTGCTCACGCGGGCCTTCGCGCCGCACCACGTCCGCCAGGCCGCCGCCGGCGAGCAGCCCAACGCCAACATCGACGTCCTCGTCACCTTCGACTCGACCGGCGTCTCCTCCCACCCGAACCACATCTCGCTGTACCACGGCGCCCGCACCTTCGTCAACGCCCTCTCCGGCGACCCCCGCTGGCGCTCCCCCGTCGACATGTACACCCTCACCTCCGTGTCCTTCCTGCGCAAGTACAGCAGCTTCCTCGACACGCTACCCACCATCTTCTCGTGGGCGACGACCAGCGGGAGCAACCCCCCGAAGCCGGCGAAGCGCGCGAAGCTGGCGAAGCCCGCAAAGCCCGCCAAGCCCGCGAGGGGGGAGGACGAGGACAGCGACGACGACGAAGACGACGACGAGGACGAGGACGAGCAAGAGGAGGAGAAGGGGGAGAAGACCGAGTACCACCCGACCGCCCTGGTCTTCCTCAGCCAGCTCGGCTCCGGCGGCGGCTTCGCGACTGCCTGGCAGGCCATGACGCAGGCGCACAAGAGCCAGATGGTCTGGTTCCGGTACGGCTGGATCACGCTCAGCAGGTACATGGTCATCAACGACCTGCGCCTGCAGACCTTCGACGCCCCCAAGCAGATCGACGCCGCCGCCGGCGAGAACGGCGCCACCGAGAAGAACGATGTCAAGCCCAAGCACCAATAAAGAGTATGGAAAAAACACGAGGAAGAAAGAGAAGAAGAAGAAGAAAAATTATAGCAAAGGACGAAAAACCGAGCATATCTCTCCCACGAAGCATGTTACACACGCATCATGAGCAGGCGTTCTGCAGATTTACTCTGGTCAGGATATATATACAGCAAACCCTTTGGTACAAAATTCGAGCGTTGTAGTCGTAGTTGTAGACTGGGGGCGGCACTTACCTTGAGATCAAGAGCGCATTGAAATACGAATATCCCTCTTCACAGACGCACGCCTCATGGCACCTGACCATCGTACGTGACCACACTCGTACCGCAGCGGATTTTTCAAAATGACTGCCATCACAGAAAAGATGCTTGAAGCGCTGTATCTCTAGTCAGTTTATATCGACTCCTCGCTATGCGTATTGTCCCCTGACCACTGGTCTACCAGATTATGCTCTTGATGACATTGCCCTTATTTAATTCCCGACGTTCCGTCCGGCGTCCCACCTCTTCCGAAGGCTCGACTGGCTCGTCACCAGGCGCAAAGAGCTTCTTCTCCGGTTGACCAAAGGTAGCCTCCGTCCGCTTGCGTACGAACCTCTTGGTCCACCGTCGAAGAACAATCGTGCTCTTGTCGTACAGCTGTTCGCCGCTCGGCGTCGTGAGAAACACCTTCGCCATGTTCTCGTCTTCGGCCAGGCCCTCAACGTCGTTGGTGATCTTGACTTCGCTGCCTTCCTGCCCTTCGCCATTGATCTTGACGGTCGTGAACTTGGGCTGGCTGAAGTCTCTGACGCGGGTCGTGGTTGGCGCGCTTCGTACGATTTTTTGCGTCCATTGGTTCCTCTGGAAGGAACTGGGATCGGTGATTCTCACAGTTCCCCCGCTCGTCTGGTACGTAATCGGATTGGGCATGAAATCCTTGAACTCTGCGACGAAATCGGAGACAATCACAGAAGCAAACATGTCAGCCTGTCTGTGGGACTTGCTTCCCTTGTGAAGCCAAAGCTTACACCACAGCTGCATGGTGTACCACGCCGTGTGCTGTTTGGCCTTTGCCCGCAAATAGTTGCCGACAGCTTCCGGCGGGGGCGAGGGAAACATCCTCTCGAAGAGCGCCGTCTCGACTTCTTCGCACGCAAGTTCGTACTGCGCGCGACCGCGTCTGATTTCCTCCCAGGCGGCGTCCAGGTTTTCGGCGCTGATCAGGGTTTTGACATACACGTCTCTGTTTCTCATGCTGATCGTCTCGGAACTTAGCTCCGCGCTCATGGCGTCCCATACGGAGATCACATCGCCCTCCTCAATTGCTCGGTTGGCGTCTCCGAAAGCCTTCCATTCAGTCGATGCCGGTTTCGATGAGGCAATGTACGTCCACTCCAAGAGTGAAGACCATGTTTCGGGGTTGATGGGGACTTTGAACCTTTCCGAGAAGAAAAGAAGCAACTTTTTGGCGAGTATTATGTGTCCTGAGGCCCCAAAAGCCTGTACGACGGCATCTAGCAGATCTGGCGTGGGGATAAGCAGAGGATCGAGTCTCTGGGGGTCGATGCCGCCAATGATCTCTGCAGCGCGGTGGTCGTCGAGATTGGTGATCCTGATCCTCCAAATTTGCCACAAGGGCTCGATCATCCGTCGAAAAGAGCTTGCACGCCCGCACGCTATCATGTATGCCGAAACCATCTCCGTGTTCAAACTGATGCCATTCTTGAGCATATGCTCCCAGATTCGCTTGACGGGCCGGGGCGAGCTTATGATCCTGTGGATGTCGTGTGTTTCCTGACTTGGGGAACGGCCGTATGATGAATTCTGATTCGCAAAGATGCTCAAACGTATGCTTTCCAGAGGCTTCGTCACCTTCCCATCTTCAAAGATCTTCCTGTAGCCAAAGAGATCTCGTGGGCGGGCTCGGAATCTTGCCAAGTCATGCTGCATGTACAGCGGCTCGGTCAGAAATCGAGCCTTCATGAACTCGGTATAAGCCCGGTCGTCCTTCGATTCCGCGAAATTCTCGTCGGTCTTCCGCTTCATAGCCTCCTTCCATATCTTTTTCACCGATTCAACATCCGAAGTAGCCGCCGCGCACCTCAGAAGGACCAGGTAGTCGGACAAAGTCAGGTTGCGACCTTGCTGCAGTCGCAAATCAAGAAGGGACCGCACGATTGCGAAAATGGACTTGTACGCCTTTCTGATGCCGTTCTGATCATCCACGGATGCCACGTAGCTGAACTGCTTCAGGCCAGAGGGCATCTGAAGACCATGAGCCGCATCAACCTGCTCGCCAATCCGTATAGGGTCCATAGACTGAACGAGTTCCGAGAAGGCAGTGGTCGACAAAGTAGCTATAGACCTGACGACATCATCAGGGTGTTCGTTATTTCTTAATGCGCCTATTTCATCGAGTATCTGCTTCGGGTTTTGCGTCTGGACCGCGGAGAAAAGACTACCCAAGACGTCGTGGGAGCTAGGAAACGGCGGTGCGTACGCCTCGGAGAGACTACTCGAGTAGGACCTTTTCGATAGATACGAAGCATTCGCAGAGCTCTGTCGTCGCAATCGCCCTGGAGTACCTGCAGTGGGCTGTTGTTGGGAGCATCGCAGTAGTCGCGAAGGCAACGCTCGAGACTGGCAGCCACGTGAAGGAGATTGACGCGGAAGCAATTGCCGGAGGCCATTGGCCTCGACTGGAGGTATCATGGCGCGCAGCTGGCGGCCTTTGATCGAATCATCGGCGAGCCAAACTGTCGGAAAGGCAGGAAATCAGCGCGACGAGATGAAACTGAATAGCGAAGCAGAATACGACGCACTGCGGTGCGAACAGGAGAGAAAAGAAAACAACCTGTCGCAAGCGCCTCCCCCTCACGCGAGCCGCCTCCTCCTCTCCCCTCGTCCAAGGTTGCTGCTGCAGCTAAGACATTACATTGAGGTACCTTTCCCCAACCTACTGCTTGCCTCTCCCTCCTCCCTCCCTAGGTATTACACAGGCACCTGCCGACGGCTGTTTTAGGGGCCCTGCTCCCTAGGTGGGTAGCTGCGGTCCAACCGTGCCACCCCTGAACAGGACGGGAAGCGCTGGGGAAGGACCCAGTGCGGCCCACTTTCCGGCGTTCCGTTACACGGCTTCTCCAGATGCAGTGGGCTGGCTTTCGCAAAATCACTTTAGCCGGTTCCGGGTACGCTGGCCAATGAGATCAAGGCAAGCTCAAAGGCGCAAAATGCACAACTCTGGCGCGCGCCGGACCCACCACTGCTCTCGGCCATCCCAGTTGAGTTGCTGCTGCGTCTGCGTCGATATCCGCCATCATCTGCCCGGCGAATTCATCCAATCCGAAACCCATCGAATTGACGATTACTTGTTGTCACCATGGCGGACGCAGGCGACGAGGCTACCCACGTTCAGGAGCCCCTTGACCTCGTCAAGCTTCTGCTTGATGAGGTGGTTTTCGTCAAGCTCAGAGGCGACCGTGAGCTCAAGGGCCGTCTTCACGTGAGCGGTAGCCATTCCCAGAGGTGCTGAGCGCAATTTTCTGACCCGCTTCTTTTCCATAGGCATACGACAGCCATTGCAATCTTGTGCTGGGAGAGGTCGAGGAGACCATCTACGTTGTTGACGAGGATGAGGAGGACGAGGAGGTGAAGGTGAGATAACCACTCATGTTACACGAGCCATATGTGCTGACCAGACACCACAGACCATCAGTCGCAAATCGGAAATGCTCTTTGTCAGAGGTATGTTGCCATTAGGAGCCCTTGTCTTGGCAACGGGACTGACAGCTTGCAGGCGATAGTGTCGTCCTCATCTCGCCTCAAGGGTCTTCATAGCCCGCAGGGGAGCGCCTACGAATGACATGCCGAAGTTCACATCACCTCGGCTGGACCTAAGGTGCATAATCTGCAGACGACCTTACGGATCCAAGCCGTCTTTTGGATTGCCCGTCGAGATACCTACACGCCCTCTCACCGACGCCGTCGCCGCGGCACTGCCTGCCGCGCGCTCATCGAACACGACGTCGACCTGTAATTTCGAATGGTTCATCGGCAGTGTTTTGCGCCGTCAAGCCCTAAGGCAAGGCGCATTGTCTCGGATGTGCCCTCGCGCGTCAACTGAACGTTCAGAGGCGTTGTTGGAATGTGGCTAGGCGCGCTACTTGAAGGAAGGCCAAAGAGTTTATTTGCGAGATAGACAAGACTCTGTCAATTGAGCGAACTTGAGTCTGACGCTGCCGGTTTCGTAATCGAGCTCCTATGCTACCTTGACAGTCAAAAGCTACCTTCTGTGCCCGTATCGTGTTGTTGTGGCGCATTGCGACTGCGTCACAACCCAGTCTTGCCGCCAAATCGCGTGAAAGGCAAACCGCCATTCTAAAGGTTGTCAGGGCATTATCGACCCATCCAGTGAGTCACTCAGAGTCCCTCCCTTCCGGCTATCTCAGCTTAAGCGCGGCCAATATCGAATCCTCGCCCATTGGGGATGCGGGGCTTAAGGCTGAGGCTGGCAAACACGGTTTACCAGCAATGCAATGCACCAGAGTCCAGTACAGCCAAAGTCCGGGGCTCCGCAGTATGCGTCAACGGGGTGGACATCATGGCCCGTGCAAGAGCTCTTATCGATAGGACCCACTGAGTCACTCACGCGAAGATACCGCCGCTTTACAGTCCGGCATCAAAGGACGCAGGATTCGAGGGGTCATGCACTTCAGTTGAGCATTGGATTCTGGAATGAGATATTAAAAATATGGAAAACGATGCAGTCAGATGCTTTTGGTTCGAACATCACGCCGACCAGGTGCCTACCTAGTCAGGTTAGTTGTTACCCCTAGGTACGCTACTAGCAAGGTGTCGAAGGGACATACCTAGGTAGTGCACCTGGGCGATGTGGAAGCCGAGACACTGGATAAAGCAGCGGGGCATTTGGTCACCCCTGTGGGGCGAGGCCGTTGCGGCCTCCCATTGACTGTCACTGTGCCTTAGACTTCGCCGCCTCGAGTCAATGTATGACTCTTTTCCCCCGACGCATCTCCAAGACTTTCACCTCAGCTACCTAGGTATAAAGCATCGCTATTCTGTTATCGCAAGCGCCAGTCGTTCTTTCCTCCTGCAGATACCGACATCGACGAGCGCAGCTACCTGGGACGCATCAATGATTCTGAGGATACGAGCGTAAACACGCCTTCAATCACCCCACCATGGCAAGCAAGAACATAAAATCACTACCGCATGAGAAGCGGAAGGGCGAAGCCGTATGCCACGACTCCAGCGCTTTTCATTCGTCATTACTCACAGAATCAATGTCCAGGCCCTCAGCGACTTTGCCGAGTACGTCGAGCAGCAGCAAGCCCTGCGATACCCGAGTTCAAAGCCGACCGACACCTCCAAGACCACCGCCGCTCCCGAGCACCAGCATGCTGAGCTGGACGAGCTCTTCGACAACCTAGATCTCGCAGACGCTACTCCTAGTGCTCGAATACAAGACCTGCTGCTGGGAACTGATGACGAGACACTGGAGAGGCTACAGGACCTCATTCGCGACAGAATAGCCGAGGGCCACGGCGAGACCGTCTTCGAACTTGGATTTGAGAACAATGGCGACTCTATGGGTCTTTCTCTCGAGCAGTGGAACACTGCTTATTCTCGGGTGCAGGAGGCGGCCAAGAGGTTACGAGCTGACTGCCAGTTGCTCATCTCGAAGAACGTCGGCGGCAGCGTCGAGGCTCCCAGCGCGAAGGCTGGCAAAGACAGCCACTGCAGCGGCAAAATCATGATCCGCCAGTCTCCGGCGACAGTCGAGGATGTCATTGAGACGAGGATAGCTGTTGTCGGCAATGGTACACACCCCATACGTAGATTGCGGTTCGTGGAAACTGTCAACTAATATCCTCCAGTCGACGCCGGGAAAAGTTCATTACTAGGAGTCCTGGTCAAGGGCGACCTCGACGACGGAAGAGGAAAGGCAAGAGTGAATCTCTTCCGACACAAGCACGAAATCGAGTCGGGGCGAACCAGCTCGGTTGGCATGGAGATCCTGGGCTTCGACACGGCCGGAGAAGTTGTCACCTCGGACACCCCGGGGCGTACGTTGTGACAGTCCACCTCTTGTTTCATTTTACTAATATTTTACAGGAAAGCTGTCGTGGGAGGAAATCGGAAAACGCAGCGCCAAAGTTATTACCTTCACTGACTTGGCAGGCCACGAGAAGTACCTGCGCACGACGGTCTTTGGCCTGCTTTCGAGCAGTCCTAACTACTGCTTGCTCATGGTGGCGGCCAACAACGGCCTTATCGGAATGAGTAAAGAGCATCTGGGTATTGCGTTGGCGCTGAACGTTCCGGTAATGGTGGTCATCACCAAGATTGACATTTGCCCGCCTCAGATTCTTGAGCAGACCATCAGCCAGATCACCAAAATCCTGAAAAGCCCGGGTGCTCGCAAGATTCCCATCTTCATCAAGGACCGCGAAGAGTGCATCAACACGGCCACTCAGTTTGTCAGCCAAAGGATATGCCCGGTCTTTCAGGTCTCCAACGTCACTGGCGAGAACCTTGACTTGGTGCGGACGTTCCTCAATATCCTTCCCCACCACGGACGCTACGACTCCGACGCTTCTTTCGAATTCCATGTCAACGACACGTTCTCTGTTCCCTTCGTGGGTACGGTTGTCTCTGGCATTATCAAGTCTGGGATTATCCATGCGGGAGACAGCGTTCTCATCGGACCGGACTCGCTGGGACAGTTCACCACGACCAGCATTCGCTCGATCGAGCGCAAGCGTCTGGGTGTTCCTGCTGCGTCCGCCGGCCAGTCTGCCTCTTTTGCGTTGAAGAAAGTCCGTCGCAAGGACCTGCGAAAGGGAATGGTTGTGTTGCCGAAAGTGGAAGGCCAGCCGCCGCCGAAAGTGTTCAGGGAATTCATAGCAGAAGGTATGTTTGGGAAGCAACGTCGCTCTCGCCTTCTAATTCCTTTGGTTGTTCTGCCCATATCACTTCGGTTCCTCTAGCAGGCTACGCCCACGTTTACGTTACTACTTGAAAGTCGAAGCACAAGCTGACATAGATACTCAGTTCTCATCCTGTCTCACGCGACCACCATCAAGACCAAGTATCAGGCCATGCTGCATGTTGGACCAGTCTCGCAGACCTGCGCGATAATCGACGTCGATCGACCGTACATCCGGACTGGTGACAGGGCCACTGTTGCATTCCGATTTGTTCAGCGCCCGGAATACCTCGCCCCTGGCGACAGGTTACTATTCCGCGAGGGCAGAACCAAGGGACTTGGTATTGTCAAGTCAGTTGGCTATGACCCGAGCAAGCCGCTATACCCCCACGGGGACGGGCAGAGCGAAGGCAACGGAACCGCCGCCAGCAATGACGAAAGCAAGGCCAGCAGCCACGGAGTCAGTGTCGGGGCCTGAGAGTCCTGAATCAGCCGTGCCATTCCGGGTCACAGCAGTTCATGGAAAGGAAGCTGCGGGAAAAAATGATCGCTGACATGACTTGAGGGGCCGCAAGGCAAGTGTAGGATTCGATACGAGCGGTTCTTTTCTTCCCTTCTTTTTCTCATTTCGGGATGCGCATGGGGGTTCAGCGATACCAGGCAGTGTATTTACCTGTTTAGGAGGCGCTTTCTAGGTGCCTCGCACAATCATTCTGATACGGTTGACTACGGACACACGGAACTATACATGATTCTAGACCAAGTGCAATATCCTTCTGACCAAGTTGATCTTACAGAGGGCAACTCGCCGCCATGGTCCTCGGAAGCGCAATCAACGCGACCTCCCACCTCCCCCTCCACCGCCTCGCCAAAAACTCGCAGATAGCTCTCGTCTCCAGTACCGCCCGCCTCCACATCCACCAGAACCGCCGGTCACAGACCCGCGCGTACCAGTACGCCAGCATCAGCATCGCCCTCTCATCCCTCCGCTCCAGCAGCGTCCGGAAACGCGGGTTGAGCCTGGTGATGAACCCCAAGAACGGGACCACGGCCTCCCGCGGATTCGGATCCGTGGGGACGCCCCAGCACGAGGCTAGCGCCTCCGTGGCGGTCCAGTACGGGTTCTCCTCGGGAGTTGTCTCGCGCAGGTCGTATAGCTCGACGAAGCCGTCCGGGAGATGAGTTTCTAAATAAGCTACGCGCTCCGCGCCCTCAGTGGGTGGCGTTCCCGGCTCCATGAACCGCGCATACAAATCATCCGCCACGTCGCGGAACGCACCGCCAGCCCTCCTGGGATCCGTGAGCTTCCACACCTGCTTCTTCCCGTCGCTAAGCTTCATCCAGTCGAGGTCGGAGGGCGACTCGGGCCGCAGCGGCCAGGACTCCGCGGGCGAGCCGCCGACGTTGGCGAAGGACGACACGCCCACGAGGGCCGCGGCGACCCAGAGGGCGTCACGCTCGGAGGGCGCCACGGGGCGGGAGAGCTTGCTGTGCAGCATCGAGACGCCGTGGTACCAGTGGTACGCGAACGCTGCGCTGGAGGAAGGGGGGCAGGAGGGGGTGGAGGATGTGTCGTGGAGGTGCGTTGTGGCGAGGATTATGTGCATTAGGAACGGGTGCTTCGTCATGGTCAGCTTCATCGTGATTCGGCAAGGGTGAAGAGACTGACGCAGAGTGCTAGGGGAAGGGTCTTTCTCTCATACACGTCCCTACCCGCCGGCGTCCCGAGAGTCAGGACAGTTCGCTTCTGGAACCGCTCCAGCAGCCGGACGTCGGCCGGCGTGAGCTGGTACGCCGCGTCGAGGCTCTCGATGGACCCGGCGCACGGCAGCGGAGGCGACAAGCGGCGGTGTACTGGCTGCGTCGATACCGGCCTGGTAGTTCCGATGGCCAGGTCGATCTTGAAGCTGACCTCGACGGAGAGGGCCGCGTCCGACGCGGGGCCGTAGGAGCACGTCACGCCATAAGCTGTGCATTTCTCGCATCGGGGTTTAGTCTCGTCGCACTGATAGGGCTGGTTAGACTCTCCGATGAGGTGGGGTGATTTCTGAAGGGAGATTAGAGGTGGGATGGGATGTGAGGTACCTTGACCCTGCGCAGCTTGCAGTTCCCGCATCCGCGCCGGGACTTTTTGTGAGCCCTGCGCTTCCGGGCGTCAATATATGGTGGTGATGTGGAGGGTGGTGTCATTGCGATTCGATTCGGACTACCTAGCCGGTGATGGTAAAGAGGTCATGGATTTGTAGGCTGAACCTGTTCATCTAGGGTATGAGCCTGGGCTGCATCGACACGGAAAAGGAAGCTTTTCTTCGCCTCGTATCAAGTACGACAGGAGGGAAAGATGGTCGGTCAAAGACGATTCCAGCCACATCATCCCGCCCACCGGCGATAATATCTGCCCCCACTCGGGCCCTAGGACCCCGGTGCCATACCCCCCGATCTTCCGAGCCGCCGCCGTCACCGGGATTGTGATTGGGTCCCGGGGTTTACGGTCTAACCTCCGTTCGTATCTGACCAGATCCCACGCTAAACCCGG